>JAJJMG010034133.1:125958-144438 GCA_022058835.1 Vitis aestivalis var. linsecomii x Vitis rupestris | reverse complement strand
AAACTATGTGAATATAAGAGACAATTATATGCAAATATATAATAAAACAATATAAAAATAATTACATACAAATTAAAAGAGTAGGGAAGAGAGAATGCAAACACAAGATTTTTATAGTGGTTCGACGTAACTCGGCATATATCCACTCTCTTCTAGCTTCAATCCCAAGCTTGAGGTTCCACTATTTCAAGGTTTCCAAACCAAACCTTCAAGAAATACAATTGGATTATGGTTCCAATCCACTTTTTTGGACTTTTGGCTTTAAGCATCCTTTACAATCCTCAAGATACCCCACTCTTGAACAACCTCTCAAGTGATACCCCACACTTGAGAATCCCTAAGTAATACCTCACACTTAGATTCTTTCTCTCAAAGATATACAAATAATTTGAAAAAATTCTAGTACAAAACTTTAGGCTCAAATGATACAAGAAAACTAGGATTGAATGGTGCATTAAAGATATGAAAGTTTTAGAACAATGGTACACTAAAAAACACTCTCCTAAGGCTCAAATATATTCAAGAAAGGTTTAGGATGGTTAAACTCTTGAAACAGTGAAGATTGTAGTCTTTTTATAGAAGAAAAAAAAGGCTAAAATAGCCATTGAGGTTCATCTGGTCAAGCTGGGGGTCGATTGGTTGACTAGCTGTTAGCATTTAAAGCTTGGCAGGTAACCGTTGGACTTTGACCGCCCCTTGACCGGACCTCGACCGGTTAAGGCTTAACCTCAACTGGTTGAATAACCGTTTTGGAAGAAAGATAAGGTTTTTTTGCACCCCTTGACCGGTTCCTCATTTGGTTAAACCAGTTGAGCTGTTTTTGGTTCAATAACCATCCTTTTGAACTTAAAACCTTTTAAACAAATTTGAAAAAAATTTGACACAAGGTTTTAGTTGAAAACATGAAATCATCCGATTTTAAAATATTTAAAGAAAAATAACTCTTGGATGATTGATTACTACTCAAAAAGTGTTATTTTGTAACTTGTAATTAACTCTTTTAAATACTTTTGAGTAGTAGTTATTACCTTTTAACTCAATTAGCATATTAAATACCTTTGCAATCATTTCTAATCAAATTGTGTTAAGTTTTGGTGTTTTTGATAACTTTTTGATCACCAAAGCAATCCAAGATTGAGGAGAGTTCTATAGAATCCATGGCAAAGCAATTGGAAGCTCATTTACATGAAGAACCCAAGCTTTGAAGCTTTATAGTCCTTTTCCAAAAGCAAATCATGAATGCACGGAGGGAAAGCAAAGAGAGAAATATAACATGAAGAATTCAAGAGGACAACAACTGTTGGACACATTTAGAGCACTTCCTGGACTCCATTTCATGCATACTATATGTCGTTTCGAATCTCGGGAAGTCAGGAATCCAACGCTTCAAACGGTACGTAAATCGGAGCTGAAATGAAGAAGTTATAGCCATTGGAAGCCAATCACACCAAGCTGAAGGCCAACTTCGTAGCTGCGAAATCAGCCTTTGGCTGCGAAATCACAAGGTGATCGCTGCGAAATCAGCCTTTGGCTGTGAAATGAAGACCTTCAGCTTGTGCAATTTTGCAGCCCATCTTGCATGCTTGCAAAATCCTCCTGAGTGCTTCTAGATATTTGCAACCGACTCTTTTAGATTTTTTCTTTAGATATTTGTTGTTTAAATCCCCATTTTCTCCTTGTAATCCACCAATCATAGGATTCCTTAGTTAATAAGTAAGAACAAAGGGTGAATAACCTCATATATATAGTTTGTAATTTTCTTTACAGAGATATCTCGGGGAGCTTGTTCTCAGAGACAACTTTTTGTATAGTTTTGAAGGAAGTAATATACAGAGCTTTGCTCTGCCTTACCTACTCACTTTGATTGTATTTTTCTTACTAACCAAACAAGCTCTGAGGATGTTTCCTCAGAGAATGAGTGGCTAGGCTTTTTTTCTTTTGGAGCTAAGGTAGCTGGGTAAGGTGCCGAATGCAAGAATTGGAAGTTTTGTTGTTTTAGCTATTAATGAAGAGAAAGTGTGACCCGTTAATGGTTTCTATGTTTTTAGTTAACTTAAAACGCCTTTAAATCACCTAGGCCAACACTTGGTAAGGCAAGTGATCTCCGTCCATTGAGATGCACTAGTTTATCTCTTGCGAGCCTTTGGGAGGTGATTTGAAGGTAGGATTTTTTAGAATTGCCAACACTTGGTAAGCTTTTAGACTCTAAGGAGACATCCATTAGTTATCTCTTGCGAGCTTGAGAAGGGAAATCCAAGGTTAATGATCACCTTGAATGGTAAATGCTAGGTGAGAGGCACGAGCCATTGCAAGATGAATTAGTGAGAGGGATTTAGTGTTTGGATCCATAAAAGGGGAAGCATCTGTACCACACCGGTTAGAGAAATAACTATATGTTAATTCTCTAATGCGAGGAAAAGATTCAAGTGACCGGAACTCTGTTTTTGTATTAGGCGCTTGACCCCAGTGATCCTAAAACTCCAAGAAACGCTTTTCTTTATAAGTAATTCCCATTACTTTATTTTAGTTAGCTTAAAACCAATCCTTTTTAAACCAAAGTTTATGTTTTCTTTTGAAGCTAACCTTGAAATGAAAAAGCATCAATTCAACTGTGAATTATTATCAGTTGTAAGTTGAAAACCCTTCCCAGTGAACGATCCTAGAGCCACTATGCTATACTAGCTAAGGCTATCCTAGTACATGGTGACATAGGTTATAAATTTTGTTGATTACTCCTGTTTGAGGACCGAAATCAAGGTACACCAGTTGGGAACCACGAATCAAAGATTTTGGTGCATAAATAAAGAATGTAATGCATGAAAAACCTAGTGCACAAACAACCTTACAAAGAGATCCTATGAAGCTTATGTCTTGAAAAACACTTCTTTTTGAGGTTTTCTTCTTATTAATGATTTCTCTTTGACTTGATTTTGTCTTTGTGATTGCCACTTTGGAAATCTTCTTGCCTAATCACACTTGAAAAATAATCATTAGTTCCAAACCTTATTTTGTTATCATCAAAACCAAGATTAACCAAACCTTGGTTTCACAGATGTGACTCTTATGCCATACATTATAGGACATAAATGCTACTTTATTTGGAATTGAGAATTTTGGGTTTTTGGATGCAACTCTTGTGTCATTTTATGGTTAGCTGGTTTTATGCATGTGAAATGCAGGTATACATGAATGTTGGGATGCTTAACATTTCTAAATCATGTTTTAATGTGTATTCACTTTTCTTTTTTAGTTTTGGTGGGTTTGATGTGTTTGATGTACTATCATTTTGTGAACATTTGATATACAAATATTACTAGATGATGTAATGTATTACAGGTTAATCCATAAGCATTATGAAAATATAAGTTAAATATAATATGATTATTATATTTATGGACAAAATTTACACAGGTTGATCTTATTTATTAATAAGCATTAAAAAAATCTACAAGCTAATCAACAAAAAAGCCCATATCATCCATAATCATTTAACGTGACACCATAACTTAAACATGATGCATTTAACGTGAAACCATAACTCAAAGATGATGAATTTAATATGACACCTTATATATCTCACACAACTCTATATCAAATTAAGCATCACTAAAAATATATGGTATTCCTTCTGAATGCGTTACCATTTATCTGCTTTGGTGTCTCTTCCAAATACGTCACCAATTGGTACCCTCTATGGTGTTAGTGAATAAGGTGACACTATGTTATAGTGACACCCTATGTTTATAGTGACTCATTATAAATGTCATCATATATCTTTTTCTTTGTAGTGTCAAGAAATATAGTTGCAAACATAAAAAACTCGAAAGAAAATATAAAAAATCCCTGCATACATAAGATGACGTACAATTGCTTAGTTGAAGAGTGTTTTTAATGGTGAAATCAACCTAAAGATGTAATCATTTTCCCTATTTTTATACAAAATATGACATTAATCATCTTAACACTAAGATAGTGGAAATCTTTGGAGATTAGAGGTTAGAGTTCTCTTTCTAGACATGTAGGAGAGAATGGAAGAAGCAAAAGTCTAAGTAAAGGAGTACTTATAGGATTCCCATAGGCTTAAGTGACTTAAGCCCATTTTAGGTTATGATAACTTAATTTAGCCCAAAAACAGTCTTAATTGATTAATTAACCTAATAAGACTCTAATTAATTAACTAGCCCAGTCTAGAAATATCATTCACTTACTCATGTGTAATCGTGTGTATCTACCAAAATACCCTTATGCACATAAGTATTAAGACAAAACCCTTAAAAACATGACATGATGTATTAAATGTGTAGATTTTTATTATTTATTTAATAATTTCCAACTGACTTTTATTTATCCTATTTCCATGCATTACACCTTATAAGCACTCTTACCTGCATTTTTGGCATATGTGACTTAGGTGCATTAGGAGTTGCACGGAAAATCCAAGTCAGAGGTTCCTTACAATTATGACTTGTTCACAATCGATTCGTAGGTCTAGGCAACCCATTAGAGGTTGTAGTGCACTACCTTCTAATTAGAAAGATGGCTAGTCTTGGTTATTAGAATGAGTTTCCTATAATGAGTGCACTAATGTGCATGGTTACACATTGGACAGGACCTACGGTGAGTCATGATTTAAGGCTATCAAGTAGTTATGACATTACCAAGTTGCTTCACTGTATTATCTCTCATCTTTGAGAGACTATTGAGCTTGTGCTAAAGTTAGTAGTGACTTTGGTCTATAAGTGAGATTGTAAGTTAATCATATATTCCTTATGGATGGGGTCACTATTGATAAAAACTGGTAGAAATGGGTATTCTCAATAAAGGTATTATGATATCTCATGAGATGAAGACAGAGTGTCCCCTAAGGTGATCCTAAGGATGTGTGCTCATGAAAACTATGACCATAGTAGTTGCTTAAGTGGAACTTGACATTAGCTCTTGGGGAACTAAGACATGTTAGTTGAATACTTAATAAGAAGATCTATAACTCAAGGATAGTAGTTAGTTGAATACTGAATAAGAGGATCTATAACTTAAGGATAGTAGGGAGTCTTGAAAGACTAATAACTTTCACCTTGTTAGACTATGAACACTAGTTCTTAGGGAGATTGAACGTGATGGATAGCAAGTCACAAACTTGAGCACATAGCATCTCATTGTTATTTACATAAGATACTAGAATCCAGTTGATTATCTGTAGTGGGATGTTGAATCAACTTCAAAATTGTATTATAAGGGAGTTAGTACTCTTATGGGTCCCAATAATTACCGCTCTAAACTCATATAACTCATTGGCATGGGTTATGAGGGTTGGATTGGCTCTAGGTTCGCTTTTGTGCATAATGGCATTTTAGTAATTATGTAAGTGGCACAAGGTTAAGTGAACAAGGTTTTTGGATTAGACTAATTGATTAATTAGTAGGCTTTATTAGATTAATGAATTAATTAGGACCCATTTTATGCTAGATTAAGTGACTCAAGCCCTTTGTGAGTTCAAGTCACTTAAGCCCAGTTATGAACCATACAAATACCTCTTAAGGGTTAAAGTTTCCATTATTTTTCCATAACTTTTCTAAAGAGCCATCTTCCACCTCTAGAGAAAGAGAGAGCCATACCCTCTACCATATTTTCCATCATCATTGTAAGTGTGTCAAGATCAAGGTTTGATCCATTAGGTGAAAGACTCTGGGTTTATGAGACTTTTGCTACTTCTTTTTTCATCTTCACCATATGGATTCGATTCGGGAACATTCAAAACTAAGGTATCTTTTTCGTTAGTACTTTCTATTTTATTTTTTATTTTTTTAAGTTTAGAAATGTAAATTTTCCATCATGCATAGGATAGTTAAGCATGTTCCTAACCTTATCCAGATTTGGGAAACAGAGAGATTCGAATTTTCCCCATCAATAAGTGAACTAAAGACCAATGAAATCCTTATAAATCGTGATATCAAGGTATATAAGCTTTAGTAGGGACCACTAAGACCCAAAGGACATGATTGACTCTTTCAAAATCCAATTCTAAAATTAACTCAACATCTCACCATAGAGAGTCAATTGCTTTTTAGTACCCTATGTATATTATAATGAGACGCAAAGTGCTCGGGTCTATGACCTGCCACCCACTGTATACTGTCTCCCTATGAAATAATGTCTGTAATTGAACAAGATGAAAGTTATCAATTTCTCAAGATTACCTCCACCATGCTAGAGTTATAGATCCTCTTATTATGTGATTAATTGACATATCTTAGTTTATGAGAGTGGAAGTTAAATTCTACTTAAGGAATTACCGCAACTGTAAATTTCATGATCACATATCCTTAGAATCACCTAAGATGACACATTATCTCAAAGTCCATGAGATATCATGGTGCTTATGTTGAGAATATCTATTGCTATCAACCTTCATAATCTATAAGGAATATATGATCATTTTAGGATCTTACTCGCAGGTCAAATTCATTGTGAACTTCAACACAAACTTAGTATTATCTCAAGGCTGAAAGACAATACATTATAGCAGCTTGGTGAAGTCATGACTAACCAATAGCCTTACGTTATAACTCACCATAGGTTCTATCTAATATGTAACTGTACACACTAGTGCACTCACCATGAGAAGTCCCTTCCAATGACCAATACTAGCTACCTCTCCAATTAGGAGGAAGTAAACTATAGCCTAAAATGGATTGCTTATGTCCATGAACTAGTTGTGAACATTATCTACTTGCAGGGAACCCATGACTTGGGTCTTTTGTGCAATTCCTAATGCATCTAACTCATGTACAATATAAAAGATGCTAGGCCAGAATACTCATAAGGTATAATGCATGGATGAAGGATAGATAAAAATGAAACTAGAATATTATTAAATAATAAATTTGTATTTTTTTACATCATGTCATGCTTTTAAGGACTCTATTCTAACATAGCCTTCTTCTAGGAATTTGATATTTATGCTAAAAAAAATACCTTCTATTTGGCCCAACTATAAAAGTAATAACCTTTCATTCCTTTTGGGTATCCTGCAAATTGGTAGACTTTTTACCTTGATTCTAAATTATTTGACTCAACACATGTATTAGATACCTTTGATGAGAACTCAAACTCAATACTTGGATAGCTCTAAAGGGCTTATTTTAGAATTTTTGAGGCACTTATACTTTGCCCAATGCAATTTCTTGTTGTTAGTACCATAGAAAAATACTTTTGATGCATTTTATGAGAATTTTGTAGGTTTTAAGACATTTATGATGTATAAGAGACTTCCTAGGAATTCATAGAGATAGAAATGCCTAATTGGGAAAGCATACAAATATTCTACACCTCCCAAGTATGCAGAACCTTCATAGTGCACTTACTTGAGCACAACAAATATAGTGCTCTTTGAAAGCACATCCTAAGAATAACATATTAGAGATTTTAAAGAAGGGAAATGGTGAATTCTAAAGATAAAAAGTATATTGTGGAGAAAGTAAATATGAGGATGAAAGGTGATACTCCACAAGTCGTTGATTTAATAAGTTGACATATGATCGATGACATAAATGGTGTTTTGTGCAGAGTGAAGACCTTTACATACTTTGATCATAGTTGACATTACCAATACCCTTGACCATCTTATTCATATCATCACCAACTTTGCCTTTTTCAAGTGGAGTCTTGATACATAATGAAAAATGTGATCAACCAAGAAAAACCATGCAAGTATTTAGGTTTCATTGCTTCATACTAGATTCAATCTCATTACTTTGTAACATAGTCTCATTCTTTAACACATTAGACTTATTATCTTTGTAACTTAGTCTCATTCTTTAACACATTAGACTTAGTATTTCTACATGGTCTTATTCTTTTTTACTTTGATCCAATTATTTTTGCTTGTGTTCATCCAATAGTTTAGATTTTATCATATACTTTCAACCATATAGATGACATGTTTGATAGGTACTACCTTGATACCCTACAGCTTTCCTTCCAATGTTCTCTTCATCAATATATTATTTTAGAGTTAAACATCAATTTTCTTTAATTCAGTAAAATATGTTTATTTCTTCGCCCATTTTGTTTTGTTTTATTATTTGCTTACTACCCATTTTAATACACATGTTATTTTTTATTTTAAAAAATGGAAAATAATAATAACTTCTATGTAAAATATATTAATTCTTAAGTAAAAATTTTGGATTTACCATATTTCATAAAAATTACTTATAACTTTTTAAAAATTAAGCTAGTAACATTATTTTAGTACTTCAATTGTTTTAAAGTACAATTCTTAAAAATCATTATCTTTTTTAAAGTAAGATAAAATCATTGAAACAAAAAATGATTTATTTATTTTATTAATTCATTACTAAATCAGAAAATTTGTAATGGATGATGAAGGATCCTGGTACACCGCAACAGGCCAAGGTAAGGGTTATCTTGCATAAGAAGGAGCCCAATGTGTCCCGTGCCCATGACAGGGTTTTCTCCATTGGGCGGGGCACTCTAGTGCAGACATTGGGTAGGATTATTTAAAGAAATTTTTTATTCAATGAATGTGGCATCAAAATTTTATTGGGAGAATTATGTTTTGGGGGTAGATAGGCCCCAAATTAACAAAAGGTTCATGTAACTCTTCAAATTGAGCCCAAGACCCAATGAAAGTATGGAAATTGAGTTGAAGGATATCATCCTTCAGTATTTCCAAAAATGCCTTTTGTTGATTTTGAGAAAAAAAATTAATATTTTTGAAAAATACTTTTATTTAATTTAATATTTTTAAAAAATACTTTTATGTAATTTAATATTTTTTTAAAATACTTTTATTTAATTTAATATTTTTTAAAAATAAATTTATTTAATTATATATTTTTTAAAAATAAATTTATTTAATTTAATATTTTAAAAAATATTTAATTTAATTTAATATTTTTGAAAAAAAATTATTTAATTTAATATTTTTGAAAACTACTTTTATTTAATTTAGTATTTTTGAAAAAAAAATTATTTAACTTAATTTTATAAAATATTTTATATGTGTTCTTAAAGGGTATATTTGTTCGTTACTATTTCATATCCTTCAATTCAATTTGAAGAGTTATATGGACCTTTTGTTAATTTAGGGGCCCATCTACCCCCAAAAGATAATTCTCCCAATTTTATTTTTTATTTTTTGAAGGCGACTGGGTTTATCAACATTCTTTTTCTTTCATAAGTTCATGTGTTTTTAGTTTCATATTACACAATTCTTGTTGGGAAAATTAGGTTGGAGTGTCAAAATCTAGCAAAGAAATACTATCCAAGTTGTTCAAATTTTTTCTATTTGTTGAGAAAGCCCATGTGAGAGGGCAAATTATTGGGAAACCCTTTTGATTAAAGGATCAGACAAATTTGCTAAAAATACCTTTGAATGTGAGTTTTGAAAATTATTAAGAATTTTCAACCGTTTTAGAAAGAAGTCATGAGACATATAGGCTTATTCACTCACTTTGTTATCGCATTATTATGACTGATATTTCCATTAGATGATCCTTTGTCTTAATATTGTCTTCCTTGGGCAACTTGCCCAAATAATTCTGATTTAGAACACAAATTTTGGATTCTTTTATAAGAAAATTTTCATTTTGATAATACTAGAAAACTTTCGTTACAAATATTTCTTGATTACTGTTTATTATATGCTAATTAGGATTACTGTTTTAGTATCTTGTTGCTTATACTCACACTCAAAATAGGTTAGAGGAATCTCTTATCATGTCTCCAACTCATGGCCCGACTTTCATTCCTACAAACTAAACTTAGAAATTTTGTTTAAAGACTTGTTTATGTTGTAGCTTTTAATTTGCCTACACTCTTATGCGATTCATAAATTCTTCTCTTTAAAGCTTGTTTTAGGTTTATATCAATCAAATATTGCATATTTATGAATTTTTGGTTTTTAGTCATTATGAGTGCAAAAGGAAACATTTATAAACGATAATTGATAGCACACAATTGTAGAATTTTTTATTTATTTAAATATTATTATTTTAAAAACAATATTTTATAAACTATTTACAAAAATACAACATTTTTAAAATTGTCTTTCTCAAAAACGATTTTCCATATAGAAATCAAAATTTCAAAACGGCATTTTAGTATGAATATGGCTTATAAATTTGTGTTGAAATCGTTTTTTAAAAGATGATTCGAATGTAAATAGGTATGAAGTAAAATCATCTTTGAAAGACAATTTTAGTATAAACATAATTTATAAATTTGTATTGAGATCCTTTAAAAAAAACAATTTTAATGTGAATATAAAATGTTGTACTATCAGAAATAGATCCATAACTACAATTTTTTTTAGATTTTTTTTAAAAAACACATGTAATTGTTAAAAAAGACAAATAAAAACAAAAACAAACAAACAAAAATAAAAACTCACAATTGTGGTCAACTCTCTATTGTTATAAGGGGCGATAGTTTAATTGCTGCAATCATAGTCACAATTCAACTGCTGTGATTGTGGAGAAAATTTAATGATAGGATTAAGGTGAAAGGGTTTGTTATGATTTACCAACATAACTCAAACCCTCATTATGTTTGGGTCAAATTTCTGTCAACTTATATAACCTATATAATAAATATATAGTTTTTGGGTCAACTTGCATAACATGAATTTGATTCGAATCGACTCATTTAATAATCGTATTGATTAATTTAATTATAATTAATTTTAAATTATTTAACTCATACTTTATTCATTTTAAATTTATTTTTGAATAAATAGGTTAATTAAATTATAAATATGTCTGGTTGAGACAAAATCATATAGACTTGTACAAGACAACTTAACTTGATTATAAAAATTGGAAGACTTCATTATTAAATGAGTTAAATGAGTTACACGTTGCATTATAATTAGGTAGTATTTGAGTTTGTGTTTGAACTTGATTATAATTCTTGCCATGTTTGGGATAACTTTTTTAGTAAAATTTCTAGTCTTTGACACGGCACAATACAATACAAATACAATCTTCCAACACAAATTACCACCCTTAGATGGTTTTGATTTAGTGCAACTAATGGCAGCTTCCTTTCAATTTAAACTTAATTAGAAGCTTAGAAAAGTATCAAAGTATCACTTCATTTTGCTTATAGTAATTGACATGACATGCAATTGTAATGCCCCAAACTCAATTTAGGGGTAAAATCATAATTTAGAAATTATTAATTAATTAAAGTTATTTAATAAGGGTAAAAAGGTCTTTTTTGTATTTAAAACCCCTAAATATAAATTAGATTTTTCCTACCTTCTCTATTCAGAAAACCCTTTTACACAGAGATTAGGAAGATTAAAGAGGATAGGGCTGAAGATTTGGAGGTTTAGGGTTTGAAGATCAATTTTTTAGGTAAGATTTTTAATCCTTAAATTAATATTTTATATTCGTTAATTAGTTTTGAACACTTTAGATATTCTTTGAAATATCTTAATTTTGATTAAAGTTTGTTTAATTAATTTATAGGTCAAAAAGATTAAAAATTTATGAACATAGTTTGATTTATTAATGGAGATCGACAGATTTTGATTACTCAAATGACTAGATCTAGAAAAAAATAACAATAAATGAATAAAATAAGAGTATCGTGATTTTCTGGAACGGTGAAGAGAAAATAATAATAATGTAGATGTGTGTCGTGTAGTAGAGGGTTTAAAAGAAAAAAAAAAAACCAAGGATGCGTGTGGATGTCCAAGTAGGAAGAAACAAAAAAAGAAAAAAAAAGTGTTATTATTATTATAATAATAGGTGTAGTTGGTGGCTTGGAGTAATGGTGTTGTTGGGTCTTTGAAAGTAAAAATAATAATAATAATAATAATATATATATATACATATAATGGGGTGTGAGGGCAGAATTGTAGTTATAGTTGGATTATAGGAATAATAATAATAATAATAATAATAATAATAGTTTCTTGTATAGGTTTTAATTTAATTTAAGTATATAAAGAAATAAATAAGAAGGGTAAGATTAGAAAAGAAAATGAATTTTACAATAATTTGGAAACTCAGTAAATTAATTTATTATTGTTTAGTAAGTTGAGAATAATATTGGGTAGTAATACTATTAGCATGAGAAATTAATTAGAATCCCTAATACTAAATAAAATATTTTTAGGATTGTCAAATTTTAACCTTTAGATAACTCTGTATGATATTATGTTAGGTGATGAGTAAATTTGTCAAACTAAATACTTCAAGTTTTTGAGTGTTTCCTTCAAGGTAAGGGAAATTAAATCAAATTTTTATAAATTTTTTTTTCTTTTTATATTGTATTTTGAAATGCGTAAAAATATTATTTTTATCTTTTCCCATGTATCAAATATGTGTTTTGTATGGAAATTATTATTATTTTTTTTTGAGAATTTTCTTTGTTTATTTATGAAAAGTGAAAATTTGAGAAGATATGATATTTTGTTTTGTAAGTTTGAATTAATGAAATAAAGTGTTTCTCTGAATTTTATGGCCCTAGTCAACCAGTTATAATTGTTGAGATTATTGGCCATAATCAATGGGTTATAATAGTTGATATTATATGACCCTAGTCAACGGGTTATAATAGTTGACATTTGGTTTTGTTCACTTTAAATGGAACAAATTTGAAACTAACCACTCATTTGTAAAGTCCTACATAACTGGACCTCATATTTGTTATTTGATAACCAGAGTAAAGATATTTTGAATGCATTTAATTTGGTTTTGATGAGAAATTGTTTTGAAATGACTATGAGAAAGTTTTGTTGAAAAGTTTGAATGTATTAGTATTTTGAACTCAAAAGTTTTTATGAAAATAAGTATATGTTATATCTTCTATTTGCAAACATGATTGAAAATATTTAATCCATGAAATTGTATTAATGTTCCTTATTGGGCTTTGAGCTCATCCCTCTTTATTGATAATCTTCCAAGTAACCTCAGTTCGGGTGAGGAATGATCGTTAGGAAGGAAATTTGGCTTTATTAGGACATTTATTTAAACTCTCTTTATTTTGGACATTGTTTAGATGTTAAAGCTTAATTCTCCTTTGAATTATTTTGAGTTTGGAGTTATTTGGGCAATAACACTTTAGTTGATGTATTAGTTTTTTTTTATTTTTAAAGTTGATACTTAAAGATTTTAGAATTTTGTCATACTACTCTAAATAGGAATTTGGTAATTGGTAAATTTCCAATTACAATACAAAATGTTTATGTTGTTTCCACTTTAAGCCTTTGGGCTTGAAGTGTGAAATGACTGTCATGTAAAATGACAATATAACGAACCATATTATTTTGGGTCCAACACACCCTTTAATTCGAAGAATTCAATGTAAGCGAGGCAACATGATCTCATACCTACCCCATTTTGAGTGTGGATCGGAAATAGGAATATGTATAAACAATTTACCTGGAATTGTGAGGATGAGGAAGATCTGTCGACTTCCCTATTTGAATCCTTGGTAGGTGAAATTGGATTGCCAGCCATTGATGACTAGTACTGGGTCAAATGCTGAGTTCATGTGATCTTTGGTGAGGCTTGTCATTATTCTCTGCTGAGCTGCCCATTTTGGCATTGGCAGTCTGGGATCTTAAATATTTTTTACTTCTCTAGATGGGACCTTCTTGTCCGTTTTCTCTTTTTCACCTACTCAACTTTTTTGCGTTGTTGACTATTTTTGGCCCATAAATTCACATTCACAAGCTTTCTATTATGTAATTCCATCTCTAAGATCGTATTTTATGGATTATTCCCTTTTATTTTACATGATTGTTTGACTTTTCTAAGCAGATCAATCAGTGAAGCATACAAGGCGGCTAAAAATGTGCTTGATTTTATAAATGTTGAGAAATCATACCACTATGTGGTGTTCAACAATTCATGGGTAACAAATAGAGTTATTTATCTCTTTGCCTGGACCTTAATTTAAACCTTCTCCCTGGGACGAGGCGCGGAGAGAGATGGACTTGATGAGCTATTTGCTGTGTCTTCTTGTCGCCTGGACCTCAATTTACATCATTGTCTCAGCTAGAAGAAGCAAATCTGGTGCTGGCAAGCTTCCGCCTGGACCTGTCCCATTTCCGATCATTGGAAACCTTTTAAACCTTGGAAACAAACCCCATGAATCCCTGGCTAACCTTGCCAAAATTTATGGCCCTATGATGAGTCTCAAGCTTGGCTGTGTAACCACAGTAGTCATCACATCTGCAACCATGGCCAAAGAAGTCCTCCAAAAGAAGGACCAGTCCTTCTGCAACCGAACCATTCCTGATGCCCTCCGTGCCCTTAACCACGACCAGATCTCTATGGTGTGGCTACCCGTTTCCACAAAGTGGAGAACCCTTCGGAAGATATGCAATTCACACATATTCACGAATCAAAAACTAGACTCCAGCACCTACCTCCGCCACCAGAAAGTGCAAGACCTTCTAGCCAATGTTGAACAAAGCTGCCAGGCTGGTGATGTAGTAGATATTGGCCAAGAAGCTTTCAGAACTACTCTTAACTTGTTATTGTTGGAAATCAAGCCCACGTCGCCTTCCATCCTGTGCGTTCCTCCCCATATTTAGCATCCTCTGTTTACTTCCCTAAATTAGTGTAATATACAACCTTTATTATAATTGATTTAGGAGTAATTCTAGCAAGGTAGTTTATTCTCTTTCCATGTAAGAGTTTATTCTCTTTCCATGTAATAGTTTATTCACTTTCCATGTAAGAGTTTATTCTCTTTCCATGTAAGGGAAATTCCGTCCGGTGATAGTGTACCAGTCCGGAATTGTCTCATATCTGTAGGCTATTTATTTATGCTTTCTTTCATTGTAAACTGAGTATCATATAATGAATTGAGTCTATGTTCCTCCATAGTTAGTCTTCAACAATCGCCACAACCTGAAGCTAGCCCTTTTAATAAGGAGCAAATGGAGATGCTTCAGAAACTACTGTCTCCTCTTTTGTCAGTACAGTCACAAACTGGCTCATCTTCCAACCAGCTCATTGGTTCCGGAACCTTGGCTCACAAAGGTATTTTTTTGAGTGCCTTTACTGTTGGTAAGAAACGTAAAAAACCTTGGATCGTGGACTCAGGAGCATCTGATCATATGACGGGAGATGCGACAATTTTTGATACATAGAGCTCATGTCCAAATAATTTAACAGTCCGAATAGCAGATGGTTCACTATCAAAGGTTGCCGGAACAGGTTCAGTTGTGCTATCAAGGGATCTTACTCTCAACTCTGTTCTCCTTGTTCCTAACTTGGACTGTAATCTATTGTCAATTAGTAAACTCACTAAGGAAAAAAGGTGTATTACTAATTTTTCCTCCACTCACTGTGAATTTCAGGATTTGGATTCGGGGAAGACGATTGGCAATGCTGAGGAATGCTCTGGACTCTACATCCTTAAGGAGCTCCATGATCCACAAGAACAACCTCAAATGGCAGTTGGTAGTAATTCTTTTTCGGTTTCATGTCAAAATAACGATAGTGCAATTATGTTGTGGCACTATCGCTTAGGTCATCCAAATGTTATGTATCTCAAGCATTTATTTCCTTCATTATTTCATAAAAATCCAAAATCCTTTGAGTGCGAAATCTGTCAATTATCAAAGCAAGTCCGGTCTCATTTTCCCATTCAACCCTATAAAGAGTCTAGTCCATTCTCAATGATTCATAGCGATATCTGGGGTCCGTCAAGAATAAAAGATGTAACTGGTACTAGGTGGTTTGTCTCATTCATAGATGATCACACTAGATTAACTTGGGTATTCCTCATGAAAGAAAAATCTGAAACGAGTCAAATTTTCAAAAATTTTAAAAATATGATTCAGACCCAATTCCAGTCAAAAATACAAATTCTAAAGTCTGATAATGCTAGGGATTATTTCAACTCCATTCTAGGAGAATTTCTAGCACAAGAAGGGATAGTTCACTTAAGTTCATGTGTTGATACCCCACAACAAAACGGAATCGCTGAAAGGAAAAATAGGCATTTGTTAGAGGTGGCTAGATCACTAATGTTCTCCATGAATGTTCCAAAATTATTCTGGGGGCAAGCTGTCCTTACGGCAGCCTACCTCATCAATAGGATGCCGTCTAGGGTACTAAAATTCCAAACACCTTGTCAAACACTCCTAAAATCCTTTCCGACTACTCGTCTCATCTCCACCGTCCCACCCAAAATTTTCGGGTGCTCTGTTTTTGTTCATATCAATCAACAACATCGAAGTAAACTTGATCCTAGGTCACTCAAGTGCATCTTTCTTGGGTATTCTTCAAATCAAAAAGGGTATAAGTGTTACTCTCCGGTCACAAGAAAATTCTACAATTCAATGGATGTCACATTTTTTGAAACCTAGCCTTACTATCCCAAAAACGATATTCAGGGGGAGAATTCAACTCAGGAATATCAATTTTGGGATCTTGAGTCATTCAGTGAGTCACCCATCATCACTGAAAATCACATTCCTCCAGAGTCATTTAATCAGCCCGAGTCCATTGTTGACTTGTGGGATAAGGAGCACATCCAAGAGGAAACGGAGGAAGGAGCACTTTCTCAACAAACCCATGAGGCTGAACCGGGTCCTAATCCAAGCAAACTTCCAGGTAACAACGCTCCTGATGGTACTGTTGATTCCGAGTTAGAAAATGATATTCTTAATATGCCCATAGCTTGGAGGAAAGGAATTCGATCATGCACTCAGCATCCCATTGGAAATTTTATTTCTTATGATAAGCTATCACCTACGTTTCGTGCATTCACTTCTAGCATCACAGAGATACAAGTTCCTCGGAATATTCAGGAAGCTTTCAAGTATCCTAAGTGGAAGGCGGCAGTCGATGAGGAAGTTCGGGCGCTGGAAAAGAATGGTACGTGGGAAATTACTGACCTCCCAAGAGGTAAGAAACCAGTTGGGTGTAAGTGGATTTTCACAGTAAAGTACAAGGCAGATGGTAATGTGGACAGGTATAAGGCTCGGTTGGTTGCCAAAGGATTCACCCAATCCTATGGCATTGACTATCAAGAGACTTTTGCTCCAGTTGCCAAGCTCAATACTGTTCGTGTACTTTTATCCTTGGCAGTTAATCTTGATTGGTCGCTTCACCAACTTGATGTGAAGAATGCCTTCCTCAATGGTGACTTAGAGGAAGAAGTTTACATGGACATTCCTGCTGGACTTGAGACGACATCAAACTTCAACAAGGTTTGCAGACTCCGAAAATCCTTGTATGGTCTCAAACAATCTCCCAGGGCCTGGTTTGAACGGTTCACTAAGGTAGTGAAAGGGTACGGATTCGTTCAATGTCAATCCGATCACACATTATTTGTGAAACACTTCCCAGAAGGGAAGCTGGCAATTATCATTGTATATGTGGACGACATAATTTTGACAGGTGATCATGAAGAGAAAATTGACTTACTTAAAAAATTACTGACAAAGGAATTTGAGATCAAGGATCTTGGAAACCTCAAGTACTTTCTCGGAATGGAGATTGCTAGGTCAAAGAAAGGTATAGCAGTCTCACAACGCAAATACGTTCTGGACTTATTGAATGAAACAGGAATGCTAGGATGCAAGCCGGCAGAAACACCTATGGATACAACTGTCAAACTGGAAGAAAGTGATGGAAGTACGCCAGTTGATAAAGGAAGATATCAACGTCTTGTGGGGAAACTCATCTATCTTTCTCATACAAGGCCAGACATCGGCTTCTCCGTTAGTGTGGTAAGTCAATTCATGAATAATCCAACAGAAAAACACATGACTGCTGTGATCAGAATATTGAGGTACCTCAAGATGACACCAGGAAAGGGTCTCTTCTTTCAAAGAACAACAAAGAAAGAGATTGAGATTTTTTCAGATGCAGATTGGGCAGGTTCAGTGACTGATCGGAGATCAACTTCAGGCTATTGTTCATTTGTCTGGGGGAACTTGGTTACATGGCGAAGCAAGAAACAGTCAGTGGTAGCCCGTAGCAGTGCTGAGGCAGAATTTCGTGCTATGGCACAAGGTATCTGCGAGGGAATCTGGTTGAACAGGCTGTTAGAAGAATTATGGGTTCCATTGAAGCATCCCATGATGTTATACTGTGACAATCAAGCTGCCATCAGTATCGCTAAGAATCCAGTTCATCATGATCGAACTAAACACGTGGAGATAGATCGACACTTTATCAAGGAAAAGATTGAAGAAGGAGTTTTCAAAGTCAGCTACACTCCGACAAACTGTCAAACGGCTGACATTCTCACAAAAGCTCTTGCTCGAGTTAACTTCGAAGATCTGACAGGAAAACTTGGAATGATCAACATCTACAACGCGGCTTGAGGGGGAGTGTTGGAAATCAAGCCCACGTCGCCTTCCATCCTGTGCGTTCCTCCCCATATTTAGCATCCTCTGTTTACTTCCCTAAATTAGTGTAATATACAGCCTTTATTATAATTGATTTAGGAGTAATTCTAGCAAGGTAGTTTATT
>JAJJMG010034133.1:75820-110958 GCA_022058835.1 Vitis aestivalis var. linsecomii x Vitis rupestris | reverse complement strand
CTAACCTATCATAAATTGTTTATAACAACAATAGGATAAGTTGACTAAAAGAGATGAAATAATCCCAAATTTATAATTCTAACCCTCTATATTTTTTCAGCTTAAATAATACCAATTTTTGTCAAAAATAGTATTCTTATTTTTGTTTTCTCGTAAAAATAACATTCTCTTTTAAAACTTATATAAAAACAATCAAAATATTGAAGCATATTTGTATAAAAAAAAAATGGTTTATTTTTAAAATTCAAACATACGAGATATTGGATTTATAAATTTAGGATCATTTCATCACTTTTAATCAAATTATTCATAATAATATGCAATTATTATTATTATTATTAGTAGTAGTAGTAGTAGTATATTTATTTTAATATTAATATAAATAATGATAACATTGAAAATAGTTGAAAATTAATAATGATAAAAGAAAATAAGGAATTGAAAAAAGAAAAAGATAAAATAAGGAAAAAGACATAAGAATGATCCTTTTATACTTTCTACTAATTCTTATATTTTAAATCCTTAACCTATTCATATCCTTCTCAACAACTTCAAGCCTCAAACTTCATTCTCCCTAAATTTTTCTATACATCACAACCTGAAGTTTTTTCCTTCAATACTATTCCATGGAATAGAGGAATGAAAGTGATGATTTTAATATTTTGTGGACATAAATTATACCTTCATTGTCATCCATTAGTCGAATTGATCCATCACCTTCAATCCTATTTTGAAAGACAAATCTTCTATGGACCCCGTATTTCGGTTCATGCGTTTCCCACTCGATGGCGAGCTCGATTTTAATTAGAAAAATGATATTTTATTGATTAAAAAAATGACTTGGAGTCGCCACTTATTTTTGTTTTTATTTTTAAAAGGGTAAATAAAATAAGAAAGAAAACTCTAAGTGCGACTCCTTATTTTGGAAAAAGTGATCTACGAGAAACCGGATCGGGCTCGGGGGTCAAGTTACTTATTGGGAAGGTACGATAAAAGACCATAGCACCCCTCTAAGTCCCTAAAATCGGGTCTCTACTAACAAAATGAAGCTGATGTGGCAATTTACGAGTAAATCAGTGAATATCCTGAATGATCATGCACACATAAGAGTCGAGACATGCATAGACAACGATTAGAGGGAAAATAGGTACATACCTGGGCAACAAATTGTCATGCGCTATCAATAGAGAGGGTTAGTACACCATTTAGAGCACAAAACATACCACATGCATCACTAAGCAGGGATTAAAATTGTTCGAAGGAAAGCTAGATTTTTAAAATTCATTTGAGAATCGGAATCTTAGAGATTATTTGAAAATTAGATTCTTAGGAATTATATGTAAGAAATGAGAACTTTTAGAAATTAAATTTGAAAGAAAATTGGGATTTTGAAGAATTATTTGAAGGTTCGGGATTTTTAAGAAAAATTAAGTTACGAAAATTGAGATTATGGGAGTTAAATTTCGAAAGGGATCGGAATCGTAAGTTATTTGAGGCGTAGAAATTATGAAAGTTGATGCGTAAAAATTAGAAATCTTAGAAATCATTCAAAGGCAGAATTTATAGAAATAATGAATAAGGTGATAATAATAATGATAATAATAAGTAGCAGGGTAAATACGAGAATTGGAGCATGGGAAACGGGAAATTAAGTTCGGAGATAGGACAATTGGAATTTCAAATAGCTAAATTTAGGAATCGGAATTTTGAAGAATTAGACTCTAATGATTGAAATTTTTAAGAGAAATAAATGGGTAAGTATGGAGTAATGTCACTGATTAATCAAAACGATATTTGGGTGGATGAATAGTGAATAGTGGGATTTTGAAAATTAAAATTTGAAAGTCGGGCCTTTGAATAATTGAACTCTAATTATTGGGATTTTCAGAAGAAAGAAACAAGTAAACGTGGAATTTATAACAATGATAACAAAGATGATATTTGAATGAATGATAGTGAATGGTGGAATTTTTGAGTCTCAAGGTTAAATTTGGAAATCCAGTTTTGAAGAATTGAATTTTAATGATTGAAATAAATAAATAAATAAACACGGAAGAATGATACTAATTAACAAAAATAATGTTTAGACGAATAAAAAAGAGAATAGTGGAATTTTTCTAATTGAGAATTTGAATTAGGGCGTTGGATTTTTAAAGGATATGACTTTGAATAAATAGGTAGGTATGAGATTATAATACTAATTAACAAGAATAATATTTAGGCGAATAAAGATGGATAATAGAATTTTTGGGATTGAAGTTTTAATTAAGGCATGGGATTTTCGGAAGATTGGACTTTGAATAGACATGGAATAATGATTCTAATTGATGAGGATAAAATTTAGACGAACTGTAGAATTTTTAGGATTCGAAAAATTGAGTTAAGACAAGAGATTTTTGAAGAACTAGGTTTTAAATAAATAGACGAATATGAGATAATAATCCTAATTGATGAAAATAAGATATAAACGAATTACTAAGAAACTAAATTAAGACAAGGGATTTTTGAAGGTTTAGATTTTGAGTAACTAAGTAAACATGGGATAAAAATTTTAATTGATGAAAATAAGATTTAAACAAATATTCGAAGGATTAAATTAAAACATAGGATTTTTGAAAGACTAGACTAGATGGATAGGTGAATATAAGATAATAATTCCAATTGATGATCATAAGTTGTAAACGAATATTTGAGGAATTAAATTAAGGCATAGGATTTTCTTGATGGATTTAGACTTTGAATAAATAGTTAAATGAGGGAGGATAATTCTAATGAAAATAAGATTTAAACGAATTGTGGAATTTTTAGAATTGAAAAATTAGGTTAGGGAGTTGGGTTGTTGAGAGATTTAGACTTTAAATAAGCAAATGAATATAGGATACTAATTCAAATTAAAGAAAGTAACATTTAGACAAATAGTACAATTTTAGGATTGGAAATTAAATTATGATATTGGGTCTTTTAAAAGGATAGGATTTTGGATAAATAAACTAACATAGGATGATAATACCAATTAATGAAAATAACTATTTAAAACAGAATAAAAAGAACGGTGGAATTTTTAGGGGTTTGAAAATTAAGTTAGGACATCGGATTTCTGAAGGGTTGGATATTAAATTAGTAAATAAATATGGGATGCTAACTCTAATGGATGATGATGAGATTTGAACTAATTATCGAAAAATTTAATTAAGACACATGATTTCTTCGAAAGCTTTAGACTTTTAAATAGCTAGATCATATATGATAATAATTCTTGTTTGATGAAAATGGGATTTAAATAGATATTCGAAGAATTAGATTAGGATATGGGGTTTTTCGAGGATTAGAATTTAACTTTGATGACTGAGATTTTTTTTTAAAGATGACAAATAGATACACGCGAAATAATAATTGCTAATCATAATGTTTAAGCTAGTGGAATTGAATAATATAAATTTCGAGATAAAAATATAATTAATCAATAATAATTCGTCTTTAAGTATGAGTTAACTAAATTGGTAGAAATAAGGTAATAAATAAAAGGGAATGATTTGATTAATTAATTATGGATATTAGAGATTTTGTTTTCTTTTTAAAAAAGGATTATTTAGGAATGAAGTGGCCAAATGGGCTATCCTGGAATGGGTATGGGCCATGAGAGTGAATAGTACAGGGGGCATGAGGCCCTTCATTAATGCAACTGGGCTTAGGCTTCCAACCAGGCCCATATCCATCATCTTGGATAGACCTCTAACTCTAACTCCATCACAAGCTTGGGCTTGGTGCTCCAAACCAAGCCCAAATCCAATACTAACATGGGCGGGCTCAAAAAAGACCATCTTCCTCACCGACCACCCTTTGTAGCTGCATCAAACGCTGATTCCTGGAGGCGGCCTACAGCATCACTGAAGCACCGCATATGATCGACAGGACTGCCAGTAACCTCAGAGAGAGCCAAACGCAGCAAAGCAAAGAGAGAAGTGGAGCACTCAGCGATGGCTACGGAGTCTCTTTCCGCGACATGCAGAGCTCTAAGAAGCTCAGTTGGTTTCGATTCAGCGCGGCGGGCAGCAGGATGCTCCGGCAAACCTTGGGGACACGCGGACGTGGATCGGAGTCTAATTCTGAGATTGGGGTTTTGGAGATGATCGGTAGGTCCTCCATGGACGCGAAGGAATGAGCAGCGAGCTTGAGGAGATGGGTATGAAAGGTGAAAGGATATAGAGGTGCCCCTGTGCATGGGGCTAGGGGGATACGTCTGCTAAGTGCAATGGGTAGGGCATGAGAAAGGCCTGGAAGCACATGGAGAATGGGTTAATTATTTCCCACGCATGGTGCCCACGTCCGCATGAGAAATGAGTAGTGGGTTTGGTTAGGCAGGCATGAATGAGGTTGAAGGTAGAGAGAGAGAGAGAGAATGAGTATGACGGGTGTAAGTAAGCTCGGATTCCAGAAAAAAATGAATAAATTACAAGGATCCACAATATGCATGTTCAGACATCAAAAATGAAAATCCTCATGCCTAGAAACTATCATAACATGGCATCAAAAACAAACAAAAAAATAAAATAAATAAATGAATGAATCCGGTTTTCAGAATCCATACCTGTGTTATCTCCTTTTTCTGCTCGTTTTCACGGTATGTCTCCCCTTTGCCAATCTCTATCTTCATTAGCATAAAAGAATTCTCTACCCTATTGGTCCTCCCTTCCTTTGTAACTAGTCGTCTCCTCCCCGAACAAAAAAAAAAACCCCCTCGTTTCTTTTCTTTCTTTTTTCTGTGGTAGCAGGTGCTATCTTCCAGGGCAAGCCATTACCTCCCTTTGCTGTTCATCACATCAGCAGCATGGCTTCTCTTCCCTGTTCCTCACATCAGCAGCATGGCTTCCCTGTCTCTTGTAGCTGGTCCCACGCATGGAGAGGGGTCCCCCCACACCTCTCGGGTGCTGCCAACTCCTCTAATGCTATATAAAAAACTAAAATACCCCTTGGCTCTTCAAAGGGGGTCTACATCTTCGTATTGTGATCTATCAAAAATATATCCTAAAAGAGCCTGTACTTTTCTGGGTTTACTTTTTGGAAGTTCTTTGACAATTCTTAGAGGGATTTAATAAATTCCAC
Source organism: Vitis aestivalis var. linsecomii x Vitis rupestris (assembly GCA_022058835.1). Classification (NCBI taxonomy): domain Eukaryota; kingdom Viridiplantae; phylum Streptophyta; class Magnoliopsida; order Vitales; family Vitaceae; genus Vitis; species Vitis aestivalis var. linsecomii x Vitis rupestris. Next base: position 105,855 of record JAJJMG010034133.1, on the reverse strand, counting down.
ATGAAAATCCTTTTCTTTTTTTGATTTTTTCCGATATGACTAAGAAATTTTTAATGAAGTAAGGCTGCAAGATTTTTATTATGGGTTGATGATCCATCATTCTATCACCTAATACATGAAACATCATGAAATCAACATATGTATTATTAAGGTTATATGTTTGGTTTCCAAAAATATTGAAGAAAAATGTGAAGAAAAGAAAATAAAGATAAAAAGTATAAGAAAATAAAAAATGAAAAAAATAAAAAATAAATTTAAATTTAATAAATTATTTTTATGTGTTTTTTCAAACTCATTTTACTTATTTCCTTTCATTATATAGAGATTAAATAATTTAACAATATATAAATTTTTGATAAATTTTAATTTTTATCCAAATCACTAGAAAATATATGGATAATAAGTGTGTACAATAAGTATATAAATAAAATAAAGTAAGTAAAAAATTGAAACTCACAAATAAGGTTGATTGAGGCTAGAGTTTGACTCTATTTCCTTAAGACGAATTTGTTCCACTCAGGTGCTTATAATTTATTGACAATCATCTCTGAAGATACAACAATCACTTTCTTGAGATAGCAACACTTCAAATCACAAGAACAACGAATCACTTGGTGATTTATACTCTCTTGAATACCAAATATTTGGTAGAAAAGAGAAATGACTATACTTGAAGTTAAAGAGAACTTGAATGACAAGAAAAGAGAAAGAGTGGAGAGAATTGATGAATGAGTGAAAATGTCATTGGGAGGGGGTGGGGGGGATTCCCTATTTATAGATTTGAAGATGACTTATTAGAAGAGATGTGTCTTTAAAATACTAGACACATCCTTTGAAGGGTTGTGCCTTAAGACACCAAACACATCATTTGGAAGAGGTTATGTCTTTTAAATATAAGACACATCCTTTAAAACAAGTTGTGTCCATTAAGAAACTACATATCTTCCAAGAAAAAAAAAAAGGTCCTAATGTAAATTCCAATATTAATTACATTTGATTTTTTTTCTAATGGTAAAACCAAATATGAGAAAACCATTTTCCTTCTAACATTTTTTTTTCTTAATATTTTTCAAGAACCAAACATAACCTAAAACATTCTTATCTGGATTTGTAAAATCCAATATAGAACAAATTAGAGCATATTGACGCGTGTGGGGGCCTTTTAGTGTCCATGCATAGGGAAAGTATGAGTACTTCATCACGTTTACAGATGATTGCTTCAGGTTTTGGTATGTTTACTTGGTGCATAGGAAGTTTGATGTCTTAGACAAATTCATTGAATTTAAGGTGGAATCAAAAAACCAATTAGGTAAACATATCAAGGCACTTTGATCTTATTGAGGTGATGAGTACATGTCTACTCAATTTGATTCTTTTGCCAAGGAGCATGGAATTATATCCTAGTTGAGTTCACCTGGAACTCCATAGCAAAATGGAGTAATGGAAAAAAAAAAAAAAATCAAACATTGATGGACATGGTGAGATCTATGATGAGTTTCTTATCACTTACTATATCCTACATTCTCAACCTAGTGCCTTCCAAGTTGGAAACTTTAACTCTTGGAGAGATCTAGAAAGGTTGCAAACCTAGTTTGCAAAAATCCACATTTGGGGGTGCTTAGCACATTTACTAAAACCAAAAGTAGACAAGTTGGAAGCAAGTCTGAGGTGTCTCTGTTTATAGGCTATCCAAAAAGAATGAGAGGATATTACTTTTATAGTCAAGTCAACAAGAAGGTATTTATTAGTACAAATGTCAAATTTCTAGAAGATGATTATATGATGTGTAATAAGGTAAAACGTGATTAGATTGGAAAGTACTTGAAGACATTCCCACATTAGCATAGGGGACTATGGGTTCAGAGGTTCCTATACGTACCATTCCAGTCAGTTCTAGTACACTAATGTCTCATCGTAGTGGGATGATTGTTATATAACATAGGTTCATGTATTTGGAATAGCCCTTCGAGACAATTTTAGAGGAACATGAGACCGATCTCACAAATTACAATAAAGTAATGAGTAGTGAAAATGTTATTTTATGGTAATGAGTTATGGAGGTAAAGTTAGAATCTATGTATTTTAATGAAGTCAGAGATATTATAAAAACACCTGAAGATATAAAATCCATAAGGTGAAGTGGGTCTACAAGAGGAAGAGAGGGGTAGATGGAAAGCTTAAGACATATAAGGCTGGGCTGGTAGCGAAGAGTTATAATCAGAAACCAAGTTTTGACTATGAAGAGACATTCTCACTAGTAGCCATGCTCAAATCCATCAAAATACTCTTATCCATTGAAATGCATTTTGATTATGAGATATGGAAAATGGATGTCAAGACAATGTAGATCTTGAAGTGAGCATTTATATGATGTAACTAGATGGATTCATAGCAAAGGGTCAAGAACACCTTGTGTGCAAGTTGCAAAAATCTATTTATGGGTTAAAGCAAGCATTTCGCTCATGCAATAGGCGTTTTGATCAAACTATTAAGACTCTTGATTTTAATCAAAACAAGGACGAGCCTTGTGTGTACAAGAAGACGTATGGAAATGTGGTGGTGTTTTTAGTCTTGTATGTTGACAACATTCTACTCATTGGGAATGACGTAGGGTTATTGTCATTAGTTAAGATATGATTATCTACTTAGTTCCAAATGAAAGATTTACGTGAGGTGTAATATATTCTTAGGATAAAGGTCCTTTAGGATTACAAGAATAGAAAGATTGCGTTATCTCAAGCCAACTACATTGACAAGCTTTTGGTCAAGTATATGATGCAGTAGTATCCTATGCTTTTATGGTGGGTAGTCTTTTGTATGCTATGTTATGTACTAGACCAAACATTTGTTTTACTGTAAGGATGGTGAGTAGATATTAGTCCAATCCAAGCATGGAGCATTGGACGACAGTCAAGCATATACTCAAGTTTTTTGGAGAATGAGGGATTACATATATGTTGGTGTATCATTGAAATGAGTTGTTACCTCTTAGGTATATGGATTCAATATTTCAATTTGATGAGGACTCTCACAAGTCTACCTTCGGTTTTGTGCTCATTCTAAGTAGTGGAGCTATTAGTTGGAAAAGTGTGAAACGATCTTGTATTGTTGAATCCACTATGAAAGTTGAGTATGTTTTTGTTTCTCAAGTATCAAAGGAAGTTGTTTGGCTTTAGAAGTTCCTAATGGGACTTGGGGTAGTACCCTTGGCTCTGTCAGCCCCAATATTGTTTTGTGACAATAATGGGGTAGTGACATGGTTTAAAGAACTAAGAAACCACCTGAAACATAAGCATATTGAGAGGAAGTATCATTTGATATGTGAGATAGTATTGAGAGGAGATGTGGCTATGTAGAAGATTGCTTTTGTGAAGAACATGGCATATCCCTTCATGAAGATTTTGCCTACTAGAGTCTTTAATAGTCACAAGGATAGCTCAAGTGTCAGATGTGTTCTCAGCATGCATTATGGCTAATGGAAATTTGTTGGGATTGAACCCTATAAAGCATGACATGATGTAACAACTTGAGATACATTTATAAATTTATTTATTTATGTTTCTTGGTTTCCTACTTATTATCTCTTTTGTATTAATCAATTATTTGAGCATACGTGTCGCAAATCACTTGCATTGTACACGACTTGAGTGCATAGGAATTGCACAAAAGATCTAAGTCATGGGTTCCTTTCAGAGTGATGAGTTGTCCATAGTCAGTTCATGGATTTAGGTAATCCATTTGAAAATACAGTGCACTACCTCCTAATTTGAGGGATGACTTGTCTTGGCCATCGAGATGGTTTTCCCATGCCTAGTGCACTAGTATATGTAATACACATTGAATATGAGTTATGTTAAATCATGATGTAAGACTATCAATTGTCATGATTAATCAAATTACTATATTGCATAGACTTTCAACATTAAGTGGATATTAAGCCTATGTTGAAGTCACCAAGAGGCTTTGACCTATGGATGAGACCCTAAAGTGATCAAATATCCCTATGCATTGGGTCACTATTGATGAAAGTTGGTGACAACAAGTATTCTTAATCAAGTCACCATAATATATCATGGGATTGAGACTATGTGTCCTCTTAGGGTGATCCAAAGGACACGTGATCTAAATGACTGCGACCATAACATTTCTTTTAATGGAAGTTTGACATATGCTCCTTGGAGCTAGAGTATGTCAATTAATTACATAATAAGTGAGACCCGTAACTCAAGAATTGGACAAATGATCTTGATAGGTGATAGGACCACTTTGTTAGATTACGACACCAGTTCATGGGATTCTGCATACAATGGATACTGGTTGCAGACTCGAACTTCATCTTGTTGTTAGTTACATAGGATATTAGAGTGAAATTGATTCTTTTTTATGGAATGTTGAGTCAACTTCAAAAGTGAATTTTAAGGGAGTCATTACTCCTATGGGTCATAGTAGTCCTTGCTCTAAGCTTATATACCATGATGACATGGTTTATAAGGATTGGATTGACTCTAAGTTCACTCTTATGCATAATGACACCTTGGTAATTATGCAAGGTTGAATAGGGGGGATAATGAACAAGTTATATGGATTGGGCTAATTGATTAATTAGATGACCTTATATAGTTAATTTATTAATTAGGACTTGTTTTATGCTAAATTGACTCAAACCTTAGTGAGCTCAAGTCATTTAAGCTCAATAGGGAACCTTATAAATACCCTATTAGGGCTTAGGGTTTCCATCACTTTTTAGTGTGAGAGTCATCTTCCACCTCTAAAGGGAGAGAGAACCTAGGATTCTTCTCTTTTAAAGCCTGCACTTTGTAGTGTCATGATCGTGGTTCGAGTTATCAAATGGAAGATCTTGAGTGTACAAGACCTCCAAACTCTTTGGACTTTATTTTCATCAAGCGAAATTGATTTAGGAATGTCTAAATCACAGGTAAAGTTTTCTAATGCCTATTCTCTAGATTCTAGAATATTAAAAATGTTATTTTTGTGTGGACCCCGCATTTCGGCTCATGCATTTTCCACTCGATGGCGAGCTCGATTTTGATTTTTGAAAATGATTTCATTGTTTGAAAAAAATGACTTGGAGTCGCCACTCATTTTTGTTTTTTTTTTTAAAGGGTAAACAAAACAAGAAAGAAAAACCCTAAGTGTGACTCCTTATTTTGGAAAAGGTGGTTTGTGAAAAACCGGATCGGGTTCGAGGGTCAGGTTACTTATCGGGAAGGTACGGTAAAGACCGTAACACCCCTCTAAGTCCCTAAAGTCGGGTCTCTACTAATAAAAATGAAGTTGACTTGGCAATCAATAGGAAAATCAATGGATACTCAAGTCGATTATGTACACATGGGAATTAGAACATGCATAGAGAATGACCAGAATAGGAATGGATGCATACCTGGGCCACGGACGAGCAATGCGCTATCATAAAAATAGAGTCAGTGCACAATATAGAGCACGAAACATATCACATGCATCACCAAACAGGGATTAAAATTGTTCGAAGGAAAACTGGATTTTTGAAATTCATTTGAGAATCGGAGTCTTAGAGATTATTTGAAAATTGGATTCTTAGGAATTAAATGTAAGAATGAGAATTTTAGAAATTAAATTTGAAAGAAAATTGGGATTTTGAAGAATTATTTGAAAGTTCAGGATTTTTGAGAAAAATTAAGTTACAAAAATTGGGACTTTGGGAGTCAAATTTTGAAAGAGATTAGAATTGTAAGTTATTTGAGAAGTAGAAATTATGAAAGTTGATTTATAAAAATTGGAAATCTTGAAAATCATTTGAAGGTGGACTTTTTAGAAATGAATGAATAAAATGGTAACAATAATAATGATAACAATAAATGAGTAACTGGATAAATACGATAATTGGAATATTGGGAACTGAAAATTAAGTTCGGAGATAGGACAATTGGAATTTCAGATGACTAAATTTAGAAATCGGAATTTTGAAGAATTGGACTTTAATGATTGAGATTTTTAAGAGAAATAAATAGGTAAGCATGGAATAATGTTACTAATTAATCAAAACGATATTGGAACGGATGAAAGTGAATAGTGAGATTTGTGAGATTAAAAATTAAATTTGAAATATTGAGATTTTTAAAAGAGACAAATAAATAAATATAGAATAATGTTACTAATTAATCAAAAACGATATTTGAACGGATGAAAGTGAATAGTGAGATTTGTGAGATTAAAAATTAAATTCGAAATATTGAGATTTGTAAAAGAAACAAATAAATAAATATAGAATAATGTTATTAATTAATCAAAAACGATATTTGGACGGATGAAAGTGAATAGTGAGATTTGTGAGATTAAAAATTAAATTTGAAAATCGGATTCCGACAAAAATGATGTTTGAACGGATGAAAGTGAATAATGGGATTTTGAAAATTAAGTTTGAAATTCGGATTTTTGAATAATTGAACTTTAGTTATTGGAATTTTTAGAAGAAAGAAATAAGTAAACGTGGAATAATAATAATGATAACAAAAATGATATTTAAATGAATAAAAGTGAATGGTGGAATATTTGAGTCTAAAAGTTAAATTTGGAAATCCGGTTTTGAAGAATTGAATTTTAATGATTGAAATAAATAAATAAATAAGGAATAATGATACTAATTAACGAAAATAATGTTTAAATGAATAAAAAATGAATAGTGGAATTTTTTAATTTGAAAATTAAATTAGGACGTTGGATTTTTTTGAAGAATTAGAATTAGACTTTGATGAATGAGATTTTTAAAAGATGATAAATCTATACATACGAAATAATAATAATAATTAACAATCGTAATATTTAAACGAGTGAAATAGAATAGTATAAATTTCTGGATTAAAAATTAAATTTGGACGTAGGATTCTTTTTAAAAAATTAGAATTAGACTTTAATAAATGAGACATTTAAAAGATGATAAATCTATACATGCGAAATAATAATAATAATAATAATTAAAAATCGTAATATTTAAACGAGTGAAATAGAATAGTATAAATTTCGGGGTTGAAAATTAAATTTGGACATAGGATTTTTGAAGAATTAGAATTAGACTTTAATGAATGAGATTTTTAAAAGGTGATAAATCAATACATATGAAATAATAATAATTAACAATCATAATATTTAAACAAGTGAAATTGCATAGGGGAATTTTCGGGATTGAATTTTCGAGAAGCAAAATTTGGTAAACCGAATTTAAAATTAAATTTTAGGAAATTACTTCAAAAATGATATTTTGTATAGCTGAGTTTAAAATCTTCATAAAAAAAAAATATTTGTAACATTAGAAAAAGGACTTAAGAGGGCCAAATACTTGGCCCAAACTTGGAGGATGGGGCTTAAGCCCACATGAGCTAATCTAAACCCACAACTTAGGCTTTGGGAGCCCACCAACAAAGCCCACTAGCCAAACGTCTACCATGAAGATCCAGGTGCAGCCACCTCATTTTTAAAATAGTTAAGGGATGACTAATGTAGCAGGCTGGCGGTGAAGGTTATGGCTTGCATGTTGACGACGCCGAGGATGAAACGGGGGAATGGAGGTGGGGGTTGCTGCTTCTGCTGGCGCTCGCGCTGCCGCTGCCATGGCCGGCGCTGCTGGTCTCACCGCCATCTCCGTCGCTGGACGGAGATCTTGATGAAGAGGAAGGCGACGATGACAAGTGGCAGGCTCCCTCTCCGGTAGCGGCTGTTTGATGAGCCAAGTGGCTGTTGTGAGTGGCAGCCTAGTGCGAGAGATTGGGATCCCCCTAATTTGACCAGCAGCTTTACTGGGAATTGCTTTCTTCTTTGTCTCAGCTTTGTGCTCAAACTCAAGGCTGGCGAGGGCGGCTCTTACACCCTCAAGAGCTTCAGGAGTGATCGTCTATGCATCCCTTTAGAATAACTATTGAGCCTACTAATACTGCCGGAGCGAGTAGACGAGAGTCACAGCCGGAAACTTGACGTGTAGCAGCTGAATCAGAAGTGACCTGCCTATTTAAGCCTTCTTTTCCTTTCTTCTCCTTCCTTGGACACTCACAGCGTGTTAATGGTGAACATCTCGTTTGACGCCAAGTCGATATTATCAACAGGCTCCTGCTGAATATTACGAACACAATGCGCATATATGCAAACATCGAGAATCTCCTCAGCTTGAATGACAACCAGACCGATGCAAGCTCTCCTAACAGTCTCGATATTTTCCACCAAATGAGCCCTCCGGTGCATTAAGGACATAAAGTAAGCTGACCGAAACCCAACCCGCGGCCACAATGAAGAGACTCCAAGTATGATTAATGGGAAAAGATGAACGAGAGGGACATGGGAAGAAAACGAGTTCAATGGGGGGTGGGTAATGACATAGAGAGAGAAGTGGATCTAAAGGTGCGGTTGAATGGAGGGTGATAGGGTGGTAGTTTTGGTAATGAAACCGATGCATGGAAGGCTTGGATGATGTTGAATATAAGTGATTTTGGGTATGAAGATGGTCATGCATGGCGAGAAGAAACGAACTTGATGGGGACTTGAAAGAGAATAGATGGGTGGTGTGGTGTAGAGAGAGAGTATGGTGGATGAAAATGGGCAGGTCGGATATTAGAGGGTGGTGAGCTGCATGAAGTGTAGAAAATGGGTATGAATAAAATGGATGAGAATGGTGATGGGTATGATAGGTGGTGGGTTTTACCCTCATGCGGATATTTTATGGTTCAGATTCTATAGCTGCCAATCTCCTGCCTTCATACCGCCATCATCCTCTGCCAATCAACTTCTCTAGATTCCCAATCTTAAAGCCTGACGATCTCTTTCTTGGCGAAAACAGAGAAGCAAAGAAAATAGGAAGGAGAACAAAGCATGGAACATTTAACAAATATGCTAAACCCATTTCACTATCTCATCCATGAATCTAACAATCAGTGGGTTAAAGTGGAAGATGCTTGCTGAGGTGAAACATTAAAATACAGCAAGCTCTTTAAAGATTAAACTGATAATCATCAAAACACAGCAGCTCAACAAGTAGAGTTGAACTCACGGAGAATAAAACAAAGAGAAATATGAAATATGAGGGAATATACGGAAAAGCTATGAATGGTGATACCTGAAAATACCCGTCCTGCTTTGGCGACTACCGGGCTCTTTTCACAAAGAAAAACCAGCCAAAACCCTCTCCTCTTGCTATCTCTCTCACAGCTTTTTCTCCAAGTTCTCTGCTCTGGATGTCTCGCTTGAAGAAAAGCTCCCTCCCTCTATACCTTTTTTTTCTTCTTTTCCTATCTCCCCTGTTTCTGTCTTCCTCAGCAAGCCTCTACTTGCTCTACTGTTCCTCCATCAGGCATGGCCTCCTCAACCGCCAACGTGACCATCCATGCTCTTTGCCGTGTCTATGAAGCTGCTCTCTTTTCCAGAAAGGGGTCCCCCCATCCTACCAAAAAAGAAAGCTTCCCCTCTCTCGGGTGGTCCCAGCTAAATAAAAAAAAACATTGATCTTTTAAGGGGTTTACATTTTGTCTTTTGTTGCATAGGATTTAGAGACTTAGGGTAGCTAGCATGTACCTGTTTGATCCAAGATTAAGGAACATAGAGACTTAAGATCCCAACATGTAGTACCCATCATAGCCGGAGAATCTAATTGTAAGAGATTGAAAGCTTGATTGAAGTTTCACATTTGTGGAACCCTCACTCAAAAAGAGGTTGAGAAGAAATGGATGTAGATAGGGTTTATTTAACTACTATAAATAGTGCTTACATCTCTCTAAAGTCTATCTTTTTATATTCATTGTTCAATTACTTTTTAATTAAGAGTATTTTTTAAAAAGTTTTTAAAATCCAATTTACCTACCCCTTGGATGTTTTGCATTAATTAAATTAGTCTTTATTTCACACCTATCACTTGTGAAGCCCAAATTTTGTTAAATTTAAAAGTTACAATTTTAATGATTAATTTAGTTGTAATTTGATCTGCTATTTTTTTCTTTGTTTACAAATGCCCTCCCTTCAAGATTTATTATATACATATCTTATCATGCGTACAAGACGAGTCTTGAAGTTAGCCTTCTCAATCTTTTTTTTTTTGTCAAAAAAAAAAAAATTAATAGAAAATTTCATATTTCATAATCTCTTTCCCAATTTTCTCAAACACTACTTTTTTTTGTTCATTTCCTTCTAATTGGTATAAAAGGAAGATTTTGCAATAACAAGAAAGTTTTTTATTTGAACATTCACTAAGTTTTTTATTTGAACATTCACTTTCCTTTTTCATAGACATCTTCATTTCCAATTTGTCTTCCTTATTGATTTATTTATTTATTTTTGTAAAAAAGGCAATAATTCGATTTTTCAAATAAGAAAGCCTTTCACCCTTAGTCAATATTTCAACTTGTAAGTCTTGCTTTACCCTTATGTATATATATTTTTTTAATATTTATAAAAGCTTGGAGATGATGATTCATTTTCCTAATGAAGCATGAAGCCACAAAGGAGTGCATGCCTACCCTACATGGTGCATGGTATGTTGTGGAACAACACCACATGTTTATGTGTGTTTGTATATATATATATATCCAAGTTATATTTAAGGGAGACATACTTCTTCCCCTTTTTTTATTTTTTTCTTTTTTTAACTTTCCCTTTTTGACTTTTTTTCTTTCAAGTTTCTAACCTTCTTTTGATTTTTTTTATCTATCTTTTTTCTTCTAACCTCTTTTTTTCGAGGCAAAAAAGCTCATCATTCCTAAACATGTGTTAATCTTCATTGCTTGTAGAGATGAATTTAATTTTAGATACCCTTTTTTTAAAAAAAAAGGTCAAGTAAAAATTCTTCAAAAAACTATCTTTGCACTTCAAAAGAAAATTTTAACAAACTTAAATATAAAAAAATATGTATATTTGGAGTTTGATCTTCATGTAAACAAGTTGTAGCCTTGTTCATATTTTTTACACTTAAATGCTAAAATCTTCATCTAGGCAAATTGACTTAACTTGGATGCCTAATGGTATCCAACTTTTGACACTTGATTAAAAGTGAAAACATATTCAATACCTATATAGACAAGTCATAGCCTTGACGTTGGGTGGTGCTGTATTTTCAACATTTAATGTGACTTAAATATTAAAGTCTTCACTCATACGAATTAGCTTAGTTTAGATGCATAGTGATGCCCAATTTTTAACACATAACAAGTTACTTAATGTGGCTTAATTGCTAAAATTTTCACTCCTGTGAATTTGTTTGTCTTCAATGTATAGAGGTTTATAACTTTTAACACTTAGTTAAAATTGGGATTACACTTGACACTCACGTATTTTTTTCTCTCCTATTTATCATTTATTTATTTATTTTTTGGTGGTGGTGATTGAGCATTGGTAATTTCCACAAATTGCCTATGTACCCTTTATAGAGAAATGATCAAGTCAAACGTAGGGAAGTTCTACAAAAATAACATACTATAATAGGTGTTAAATATACTTTCAATTTTAACTAAGTGTTAAAAGTTGGATATTACTATGCACTCAAACCAAGTCAACTGACATGCATGAAAACTTTAGTATTAAATCTCAAAAACACAACATCGCTTAGCATCATGGTTATGACTTGTTTTACATAGGTTTTAAATAAAATTTTAGTTTTTGATTTAGGTAATAGTTGAACACCAATACTCATCCAAGCCAAGCTAATGAATGAAAACTTTAGTACTTAAGTTGCATTAAATGTTGAAATACAACATCAAGGTTATGACTTATTCACATATGTGTTAAATGCATTTTCAATTTTAAAAGTGTTAAAAGTTGAACATCACTAGACATCAAAACCAAACCAATTGATATTGGTGAAAGTTTTAGTATTTAAGTGCCAAAAATATGACATCGGTCCACATTAAAGCTACAACTTGTCTACATGAAGGTCAAGGTTTAAATATTCATTATTTTTTTAAAAATTAAATTTTTAAAAAAAAAAAAAATCTTTTTCGAGTGTAAGGACAATTTTTTGAAGAATTTTGGCCTTGATTTTTAAAAAAAGTACCTAAAAGAAAATTTGTCTCTACAAGTGATGCAGACTAACATGTATTCTGAGATTACAAACATTTTCTTCCTCGAAAAAAGAAAGGTAAAAAAGACCAAAAAAAAAAGAGTTTGAAAAAAAAAAAATTCAAAAGAAAGGTAGAAACTTGAAAACAAAAAGTTAAAAAGGGAAAGTTAAATTAGGAAAAAAAATTAAAAAAAAAAACGTTAAAAAGAAAGCTTTATGTGAAGCCACCTATGAAAAAAAAAAACAAAAAAGTACATATATAAACAGTCTCAAGGTACACCATGGATTGTTACTCCATGGCATATGGCAGCATGCAGGGCATGCATCTACTCTACTGCAAGTTCATACTCCATTATGAAAATAGCTACAAAAAAAAAAAATCTAGAATAGCTAGGCAAGACTTACAAATGGGAAACTTGTGTTTCCAGCCTATGATTAGGAAAATATATGATTTTGGAATCCTATATAAGTGAAATATGAGTGTTTTCTGCATCTGGTGGAATGGATGAAGAAGCATGCTTTCCAGTCGAGTCAGGTACAGTTCCTACTGCATTTCCTTCCATAGTTTCAGAAGAAAATCTAGGACGGGACTGCAACAAGTTATCCAAGATAAAAAGTAGAGCACTTATGCCTTTTGGGACTAGAACCTCATTCCCTAACTCGTTTCTAGCCTTAAAGCTCATCAAAATATCACTTGCAGCAGAAACAATGCCATTACATGCAACAATTTCTCGTGTACTTCCACCTTCAAACAGAATCCATGCTAAAATTAGTGATACCATATACAGTACACTAGCATTCTTTGAAAATTCTAGTGGACAAAGCTTTAGCTGCTGAATAAGTTAAGTGACCACCTTTGATCGATCTTCTCCTTTACTCCGATTGCAAAGAATCACAAGAAAATCTGTCAATAGGAATGCCATTGTACCACTACTCTGAAACAACTTCATCAATGCAATATCATCAACAGGCGGTGCCTTTGTTATCCCTCTTCGGTCAGAATGTCCATTGACTTATCAATGCTTTCCACTTTAGACGTTTCTGAAGAACTTCCTAGTGACGAAGCAAGTGCCCGATCCACTTCATCATCCTCCTGCACAGGATCTTCAGGACGACTAAGCAGCCATTTCATGGCCAGTTCAACACTATTTGTTTCCACCCTTCTCAGCGCTTCCTCAACTTTTGCCCTTATATGCAGCCTCTGTGCTTAAAGTTCTGCGCCCCTTCTTTCCGATGAAGTAAACTGCTGTACTTGATAGTTTTGGCTGAACTGGAAGCAACCAGAGATTCCCCACAGTGTAGGCAATTTCATCTCACGAGATGGAACAGATGATAGATCCTTCTGAAGACAAATTATTTCGTCGAGCTTCATATTGTCTGGTTACTTACTGACGGAACTCCTCTCGGACATGCTGATTTATGCAACAAGTTACCTGATATGTAGGCCTGCCTGGTGATTGAAGATGCCATTGATCATGCTGCATCTCGAACTCAAGATCTCCTTTCCTCTTTGACCCCTCTATTTTGTCAATAATGCAGCCTTCAGAGATAGCAAATTGTTCCTTGCAAGTTAACGAATCCAACATTCTATCATTTAATTGATCAGAGATTGGAGAATCTTTGGACTGAACAATTTTTTCTTGTTGATTTAAGATCCTTATCTGTACATGTATTGTTTTGAGAAGGTTCGTAGACGTTGCCCTTGCCATGGCATGAGGATGATTTAACAGGAGAGGAGGAAACCTGATATTTTTCTTTTTCTGCCACGAGCAGTGTTGAATTATCAAATATCCCTTTGCTTGTTCTGTTTGCATTTTGAATAGCTGATTCAGATTTTTCAGTGCCTAGTTTCAAGGGAACCATATCCAGAATGGATACAAACCGAGTGGTAAGATTCAAAACTCTGAACAGTGCAACAGACAATGCAACAACCTCTTCTAGAGTGTCCAGCGTTCAAAAAATCGGCCGAGTCGTATCCGCCTCGAAGTGGACTGCGACGAGTCCGATACCAAATACCTAGACTCGGCCTGAATCGGTTGGACTTGGATGAGTCGACCGATATTCCGAGTTAACTCGGTCAACTCGGGGAAAAAAATTCAATAGATTCTCTGCAAAAAGCCCCACAACAAATCTTGATTTTTCAGAGAAATCAGAGATTCCTCTGCAAAAGAAAACCTATGAAACCTATGAAAATTTAAAAAAAACCCGTGAAGATTTGAAACAAACCTGTGAGTCTGTGACCCTTTCAAAAGCCTTTAAAAAGAGGCTCGGTTGAAGAAATCCACCATTGCCGGAGTCTATAATCTTCACCTTTGGTGCGGTGCCTGGTGGAAGGTAGCAGATCGTGGTCCAATAGTCTGAGAGCGAGAGGCTGCGTCTTTGTGGTTTGGGGAAGAAGACAGAGGGCTGCATCAATGCATTAGAGCATCTTCGTGGTGTTGCTGTGTTGGGGAAGAAGAAGAAGAGGGCAAAACGTCTTCGTAGTGTTGCTGTGTAGGGGCTGTTGTTGTTTTGGGGAAGAAGAAGAAGATAGAGGCAAAACGCGGTGTTGCTGGGGAAGAAGAAGGAACAGAGGGTAGGGGGTTAGGGCAGCCTGGGTAGGGGATTTGACCGGTAGGTAACAAATTAATATATGAATTCATTTGAAATAAGCACCTCACAAACTCAGTGGAGTATTAATGCCTACATCAGTTTGCTGCTCTCTTATACCCTCTTGATTGGGTCGTGTCAGAAAACTTGAAACCATAATTAATGTGGTGTGTTTTTTAGTTTAGTGTAGACTTATATTGAATAATTTAATTCAATCATAGAATAGGTTAGAAGAAGCAGATAGCGAAATCTTCTGATACTTTTATTACTTGATTTAATAGGATTTAGTCCTGCAAATCTTAATGGAAGTCAAGTGTTCCTAATTTATATGATATATTATTCCTTTTCATTTTAATAGATGTAATCTCTATATATAATTGAATATTGTTGCTATATATAATTTGTTATTCATTTTCAAATATTGTTGCCATATATCTTATAAACTAAATAAGATATAATTAATAATTTTAAATTATTTCATGAATTTTTTAATTTTTAAAAATAATTTTGAAATTGAAAAACCAATCTAATTAATTACATATAAAATAAATTTTTTTATAATATTATGTTGATAATTCAATTCTAAATGAGTACATGGAATGAAAATTTTGACTCATTTTTAAAAAGTTAAACTTTATTAATTATTCAATTTAAATAAAATATTATGAAAAATTATTAGTTTAAATATTTATTATTAATTTTTAACCCAAAAAATGATAAAGAGGTTAATATTTTTATGTTTCTAACATATGCTAAAATAGTATTTTTTTTTTATAAAAATAAAATAAAATTAACCTATAATTTTATTTAATATCATATATATAATATGTTATTCCTTTTCAAATTAATATATATAATCTTTATATATGGTTTAATATGTTGCGATATATAATCTATTATTTCTTTTCAAATACTAAATAAGACATAATTAATAATTTTAAATTATTTCATGAATTTTTTAATTTTTAAAAATATAATGTACAAGAAATTGTCTTGAATACTTTAAAAATATCACTCAATTTTCTATTAGTATAAATAAATTTACATTATATTAGTGACAAAAAATTTCCCAATTACTCAATTACATTAATACTATATTGCAAAATTAAATTACTATACAAAATTAATCATTATTGAAATTTTTTTCTTCAAATAATCATAAATGATTTAATAATACGGAATGAAGGGTATGCATTTACATGGTCAATTACATTGATTTTAATTTAAAAAACATATAAATAAGTGGAAAACAAAAGATGATGAACTTAGGTGAGATCGTGTTTATTGCTTTTTTAGTATAATTTATTTTTATATGGCAACAATATGAAAAATATAAGTGAGTGGAAAATTGAATATTATAATTTTTATATAAATGTGTTTATATATATTCAATTTGAAAAGTAAATTGTTTTCCTTTTATACATGGTTAGGTTAAAATTTCAAAATGGCTTCAAAACATGATATTGGTTGGGAGCATGCAAAACCTGTTGGTGATAGTAGAAGAACCACAAAGTGTAAATATTGTGGGAAAGTTATATATGGCGGTATAACAAGATTAAAGCAACACATCGCACATATATCTGGACAAGTGGAAGGATGTCCACGTGTACCGGTAGAAGTGTCACATAGTGTTAGACAACATATGTCTAATACTTCAAAAGAAAAAGCACAGTTAAAGAAAAAAAAGAACGACTTTTGAATTCCTTAAATAGAGATAATTTTTATGAAATTGATGAGGGTGATTTTGATGATGAAATTGAGGAAGTTGCTATGGCTGATTTTGAAAGATGACAAATGAAACAACAATGAAAGAAAGTCGTCGAATTTTTGAAGAAGGTGCACAAGAGCATCAGTAGGGTGGTAGTTCCTCACAACCTTCTAATGTTAGGATTAAGCGCGGACTGACACGTAGCTTCAGTGTAAGAGAAGGAGCTAGCATACCTCCAAAAGGAATTGATCCCTACATGTTCCCATCAAAGCAAAAATCAATAAAAAGCTTGTTTTCTACTAAAGGCGTGAAGAAAGTGGGTAAAGCTATTTCTAAATTCTTTCTCTTTAATGCAATACCCTTTAATGCAGCTGACAGTGGGCCTTACTATCAATCAATGATTGATACCATAGCAGAAGCAGGTCCAGGCATCAAGGGTCCCACGGGATACCAAATTGGAAATACATATTTGGAAGAGGAGGTGCAAGAACTTGAGGTATACATAACAACATTGAAGGCTAAATGGCCTATATATGGGTGCACAATCATGTGTGATGGTTGGAGTTCTAGGACTAGAAAGCCTATCATCAATTTCATGATTTATTGTGATAGAAGTATGATATACCATTCTTCAGTTGACACTACCAACATACCTAAGACAACAGACTACATCTTTTCCCTTATGGATAAAGTTGTAGAGGAGGTTGGGGAGGAAAATGTTGTTCAAGTAATCACTGGTAATGAGGCAAGTTTCAAAGCAGCCGGTATGTTGTTAATGGAGAAGCGAAAGCATTTGTTTTGGTCTCCTTGTGCAGCCCACTATATTGATTTAATGCTTGAAGATATTGGAAGCATGAAGCAGATTAAGGAGACATTAGATCAAGCTAAGATGATCACAGGATTTATTTATAATAGCTTGAAAGTGGTGAATTTGATGAAAGTGTTCACCAAGGATAGAGATCTGTTAAGGCCAGGAATAACCCGTTTTGCCACTGAATTCATTTCACTTGAGAGTCTTATACGTTATGAGGCTGATTTGAAGAGAATGTGCACAACAAATGAGTGGCATGAATTCAATAAAGATAGGAGCAGAAAAAGTGTAAGAGATAAGGTATCCAACCTTATCTTAACTGATCGATTTTGGAAGAAGGCCGGAGAAGTTCAAACCATCATGGAACCTCTCATCAAAGTATTGAAATTGGTTGATCAAGATAAAAAGCCCACACTATCAATCATTTATGAAGCAATGGATAGAGCTAAATTGGCTATCAAGGCATTGGTCAAGCAATGGGAAAAGTATTGGGAAGTCATTGATAGAAGGTGGGAAGGTCAATTGCACAGACATTTGCATGTTGCAGGTAATAAAAAAATTCTTTATATATTTTTTATTAATTTTTTCAAGTACAAATTATTATAAACTGATCATTATTTAACTTATGGCAGCATATTTTTTAAATCCAATGTTCCAATATTCAAAGCATTTCTCCAACCATCCGAAAATTAAAGTTGGATTAAAGGAGGTTATCAAGAGATTAGAGCTAGATTTGGATAGACAAGCAAAAGCTATTAACGAGGTATAATAATAGTTTGTGACCTTTATATAATGCATTTTGTATATGTAATGTGCATTAACAAAAAAAAAAATTGTTAATGATGTAGGTGAAATTATTTGTTGATGGCCAAGGAGAATTTGGAAGTGCACTCACAAAGAAAGCAATAAATCAATCTCTTCCAGGTACGCAATACATTTATGTCTATTACAAATAAGAAGTTATCATCATTTTTTGTTAAATATATCATAGTGATTAATAAGTATGCATTTTCTTTATTATAGCTAAATGGTGGAACAACTATGGCGACAAAGGTCCACATCTACAAAAGATTGCTGTTAAAAGTTTAAGCCAAACTTGTTCTTCATCAGGTTGTGAAAGAAATTGGAGCACATGGTCATTGATTCACACAAAGTTGCGCAACCGTTTGGCAATGAAAAAGTTGCATAAGTTAGTTTATGTGCACTACAATATGCGACTTCGAGTTAAGAATGTGATGCAAGAGCGAAGCAATGAAGATTTATACAATCCAATTGATCTGAATCATATCTTTAATGATGATGATATATTAGATGAGTGGATACGAGAAGGAGAGGAGTCTATTTTATCATCTGATAATTTGGATTGGTTGGATAAAGGTCTTCCCACTAATGAAGAAGGTAGAGAAAGAGATGTTGATTCCCGTCGTAAAGGTAAGGCTTCTAGAACAATTTCTTCAAGTTCTAGTAGTGATGATGGTGACAATAGGGGCAGTAGGCGGGGTGGTGGCACTAGTGGGGGCAATAGAGGAGTTGGTGGCACTAGTGAGGGTACTGGGGGAGATGGTAGCACTGGGGGCGGTTATGTTGGTAAAGTAGATCCTGGCATGGCATGGGCACAAGGAGGTGAAAATTACTATGCCACACAAGATACAGATCATGGATATCGACCAGGGATATGGGAACAACGAAAGCATTTGGAAAGACTAACTACATTTCCCAACGATGATGATTATTCTAACGGGCATGATTATCATAGATCAAATCATCACCGTATTGATGAGCACTTACAAAATTTGGGCATAGGATCAAGGCCGTATTTCAAAGGGGTAGATGATAGATCATATCACAACTTTAGAGACCGTGATAGCTCTTCCAGTACTTTTAGTAGAAATGATTTTAATCAATTTCCAATGATGCATCCAGAGGGATATTCAAATACTGGAACACGAGCTAGTGACTCATATGGATATGATCAATCTTCTAGTAGCAGTAGCATTGCTTATCGAGGTTTTGGATACTATCAAGCTGGTGTTGATCCTGAACAGCCTTCGAAACCATATTTTCTTGATTATGGATCATCAAGCCAATCATCTCACCCACCATATTTGAGTTATGAACCACTCTTTCAATCATATCCTCACTACGGGAATTGCCACCCCAATTTGTATGCTTGTCGTAGGACTGATGATGATGATGATTTTGAACCCCCTCGTCATTCAACATGGAATTGATTGTTGTATTGTATGTGTTGTTAGTAAAAATGTTATTATATTTGAAATAAAATAACTTTCTTTTTATTAGCATTATCATAAATAACTTTGAGCAGATACTTTTATAATTATTTAAATAATGTTAAATGTGAGACAATTTTATTTTATTAATTTTTTGAGCTTATTTAATTGTATATATTTTTTTGATGATTTACATAATATTTTTATATTTTTTTGAATTTTCTAATTAGCTTATTTTACGTATCGCCCAATACCAGGCCGATACACCGAGACCGATACGCCTCGGGACCCTCCGAGTCAGTGACCGATATCGCGACTTTGAACCATGATACACACCAAAAAAGACAGCAGGTAAAGGTGACTCCTTGCGAGTTTCAGAGGTCAACTCACCATTTCCACCGACTTCTTCATCTTCCATTCCTTCCCTTGGCGATCTCAATTTCTTTCAAAGTCTGGTATGTGCCTTTCAGTTATTGGATAAATACCGTTATACTGAGCAGGCTTCAAAATTGCTCCCTAGCCAACAACATTCAAAGTCATTCATATCTCAACTATCTGATTCATAGTCCATGTGGAGATAACAGCAAATGATCAAATGATGCCAGCTTGTCATTAAATTCCTGGTTTATTTTGGTATTGCAAGAGCAGTCTGGGATGGTGAATCATGGTCTACCCTTTGCCTTTTAGAACATACTCCACGTGTCTCAACGACTTTATTTGTTGCGCACCCTGTTGGTGATGTAGAAACAGCGTCAGTAGTAGGGGTGCAGATATCTTTACTTGGAACTCTTTCAGAAGCATCAGAATCCATGTCCAATGTGTTCCTCTTTCTTTTAACAGGTGTAAGTTTCAAGCCATCACCACCATCAAGTGATCTTCTATTAGAAGTAGAATCTATCAACTCTGGTGTTTGCAGCTTTTCAGCTGAAGAGGAGTACGTCTATATCCTTTCAGCATTATCAGTAGTACCTTTAGCTTCCTCTACAGGATTTTGCTCTTCATGCTCAAATATTCCTTTTTCAGACAAAGAAAAACAAGCCTTCTAGTCTGAACTTGAATGATAAAATTGTTGCAACAACTTCATGTTGCCGTGTCAATACATCATTGAACCCTACACTCGACTGACCTTCGTCGGATCCATGGATTTCTCCCCCATGTTTTGCGACAGCAACATGCTTCTAAACAACACCACTGTAAAACTGTAGATTTTCTCATTATTGGCCCATCTTCTGAGTCAGCACCACCACCATCTCTAATTCTTCTCAAAAAAACCTACACCAAAACCTGCATTAAAAGCAACCAAACGAATGCCAAATTGATAAGACCCAGAGAGGAATCCAACAGAGCTCCCCAATGCAAAAATCTTTGGAACGCCGCCATGTCTGCAATTTCTAGATCTGTTCAAGTATGAAGAAAGCACGTGGATGCACCCCTTAAAAGTGTTGATGTGGAAGGCTTTGTGCTCTACACAAAGTGCGTCCAAGGGCTTTGATCTTGTGGGGAGAGGCTCTGTCCTTCTGATTGGTATGCATAAATTAAACAACACCACACAATGCCATAATCAGAGCTTCCCAAACAACTCACTTCTCACAACCATTCTCCATAGAATTTTTCCTTGCGGGTCCAAATTCTCAACCCCCCATTGCATCTCCTCATTATTCCCATCTCTTTCCATAGTCCTAAAAATTTCTGAATCAACATTGTCAATGCTTTCCTTGATTTCAGATTCATGCATCCCCCTGAAGAACTGGAAGAACCTTGGCTGCAATCACCCCTTTCCCACTCTTGTGTGCTTTTCCACAAAGGCAATCAAAGAATCTTCCCTTTTTTTTCTTTTCTTCTTCCCCACGAAGACAATCTTCCAAAAAAATCGCCCATTTTTCTTCCCAATATCCTTTCTCACGTATATATATCACCCCCCAAAACCCAAATTTGTTCCAAAAAGGAAAATCCTCCCTTTCCCTTTTTTTTCTTTCCTTTCTGCAATCCTTGTCTTTTTTGTATTTGTATCAGCCTCCCAAAAACTCAATTTCATGAAGGAAATCCACCTTTCTTTTACTTCCCTTCCTTTTCGAAAATCAGAATGTTTCTCCATTTCCATGCAGGATCTCATCTTTCCATATGTATGCCGCCACATTAATTCCCTTTTCCCTCCAAAACTATTTTTTTTACCTTCTTTGAGTGCACGTGCCTTAGTGAGAGTTGAATAGCACCCCTCATTCTCTTGTCAAACAATAAAAAATGAAAATAGAGAGAATAAAATAAAATAAAAAAGTTAGCAATGTTGCAACATATCAAAGAATAAAATAGAATAAAAATATATAAATAAAGTAAAAAAATAATTAAATAAGATAAAATAAAATAGTCAATCCTATGCTGGCCATGCAAGTCAACGCCTATGTGAATCATGCAAGAAATGCTAAAAAAAGGTTTAATAGGCCAAGTGTGCCTAAGAGGGCCTAAGTGAACCTAGATAGACATAAGGTATCTAAATTACCTAAGGTGCTGCTTAATGGGTCGGGTATACCTATACGGGCCTAGGGTGAGACTAAGTAGGCCTAACTAAGTCTAACCTGAAGTGTACCTAACTGAAACCTAATCTAAACTTGAAGGGCAGCCAAGGTCATAATGTGGAGCTCGATAAACCTCTCAACCAAAGTCTCCAAAGTAGCTCAGAGAAGGTAAGCTACCTGAGTAGTAATGGGCCATCAAAGAATCACTGTGGAACATTGGAAGTGAACTTAAAGACGTGTGCTAAAAGGACAAAATGGAGGGTCTACAATGAGATTTCCCTGTTAATGGGGAAAATATTATATTTCTCATGCACTATATATTGTTTAGGTATGCATTTTCAAAATTGCCTTTTAATGTTTCCCTATCAATAGCCATCAGTTTCCATGTCAACAAGAAAGTGCGCAATTTAATAAGCACCAAAATCTAAAACTTAAAGTTATCAAATCTGAAGCCCACAAAACACCCAACCCAAGAAACATTTGAAAGTTGGGAAACTCTCTCTGTCATTTCTTCTCGTTTTACCCTAACCCGATCTAAAAAAATTCCCATTTTCATAGCTCGTTTGATACACGAAGGTAGCCAGCCGATCTGTTTATTAACGTCTTGACCAGGCGATGGATACCCATCTTCTCAAAGCCGTCTTTGTCTCATTTTGGCTTAACCCTAGTGTGTCTCTCTTCACAAGTTGACCACCCAAACTTGATAGGCATCTTCCGACAATCTTCAACAAAGCCAAAGTCGAGGCATATCTTCATATTTCTTCATCAAAAGTGGAATTTTTTTTAAGGTTTCTGGAAACTGAAGTGGAGTTTCCTCTTGTTGTGGATTAATCAATCATAGGTGAGTTTTCCATTTAAGGATTCGTTTGGCTGTTGAGAAAATATTGGGGCCGAAGGTCTTATATTTTGGGGTTTATTGTATTTTGATTCATTTATGCATGAATGAAATAAAAGGAAAATTTGTTTTGGTTAAAGAAATTTTTAGATGGAGTTAAATCGAGTTATCCTAGCAATAAGAGCAAAGTTTTTCAATAATCAATGGCCCTAGCCTGTGGAAAGTCCTAAACTACCAATTTAGCTTTCTATCACTTTGTACAATTTAATCTATGTTTTACTATGTCATCTTTCAATAAACCTATTTTTCGCATAATAGCCCAGTTGTTAGAAGTTGGAATAATTTCAGATTTGTTTCCTTCAAGAAAGAGAAGTCATCAAATCTCTTATGAAATCATGTTCTTCTTCGATGGCTTGTTAGGTTTCTATGGGGAAACGGGAAACGGGAAACGAGAATGAGGAAGCAGGAACAATTTGGGAAAAGTTTGTAGATTAAAAACTAAAAAGTTAGTTACAATTTGGGGCAATCTACTTTTAAAAACTGCTTAAGAAAGACAAAACCCCAAAATCTGAAAGGGCTGCTTAGTGATTCATTATCATTTCATGCCCATTTTGTTCATTTTCTTTCACCTGTCCAGTTGTTTTGTCACCCACAATTCTCCAACAGTCAAAGTACAGAACACATGGAGGTTGAAATTCAAGACATAAGAGAAGTTGAATCTCATTCTCCTTTTGAGACCCAGATTTCTACACCTTCTCTAGAAGCAAAAGATATGAAGCATATTCAAGAGGAAATAAAATTACTGCTGAAATTTGACTCAGCTCAGGAGCTTGTCCATTCATTCGAGGCTTTCCCATATGATGGAAATGAGTCTTTGAGTATAATTGCTTTACCTACATTTTCAAGTAATAATGAGCTTGTATTTGAGTTTTTTGAATCTAAGCAGCCACAGCTACGAAAGCCACTGCATAACAAGTAAGTTCTTGCTACTCTATTATTGTTTCTCTTTATTATTTCCTGTATTAAATATTGTTGATTTGAATCTATGTTTTAGTTTACACTTAAATTAAGGATGGTGCCATATTGTTATGATACAGTTGGCACACATCAATATTGTGGCTATATGCTATTTCTGTGGATTTGGTTTGGCAATTTGATGGTGGCCACTTCTTGAACACCTCAAATTTGAGGTACTTCCAATTCGCATTTCAACTTCTATGTTTTAATTTGAAGTGCTTACTTTTATGCAAAAATTTTCTATTTTCACAAAATCTTTTTTACTCTATTCAAGAGGTCTAATAATGTACGTATGTTGGACCTTTTGAAGAAATTATAGATCTTGGGAGGCAATTCTAATTGGTCAATAAAAATACATTTCAATTTTTTATTTTTTTTCGTTTTTCCTTAATTTAGACATGTAGCAAATGGACAAATGAATTGTGGGGTAATTTTTTATTGTTGAATTTGTGATTTCTTTAATGGGTTTTGGTTGAAATAGTGGTGAAATGTGTAGAAATTATTGGACAATATGCAGTGAAAACAAAACATAGAAAGCAATATGTTAAATAGGATTTTTGTGGGCCTCTTGTTGAACCCCTCTATAACTAAAACAGAACAAGGTTACTATTTATATTCCACTTTTGGTGATGGGAAAAAGTGCTTCCATAGTGTTCATTTGGTTTCTGTCAAGTTGAAGGAAGAATTTTGTGAAACTAATCTAAGGCCACCCATGATTTATGGAATAAAATGATGGGTAGTCAAGAAACAATACATCTAAAAAATTATCATAAATGAATGAGGAAGCTGGGATGGTATATAAAGAATGCCAATTATTGCACTAGCATGGATGTTTAAGGTTAGCATAAGGACAAAGAGGAATGGGTCAAAATGAAAACAGGATGAAATAGTAAGAGAAGACGAAAGATTATGATTTAACTAGACTGTGGGTGTCCATAGAGCTGAATGGAAAAAACATTGATTTTTCAGTTTTTAATTTTTCCATTTCTGTCTAACATTAGCTATTTTGTTAACTTTTAAATGCTCTTCATCTTCCTACCATTCGTGCATAATCATCATTTCTACTCTTGACCCATAGTCTATCTGTGGTTAATATTTCACTGGTAAGAGGCTAATCTTTTATTTATTGTAGGATTATGGAGCTCATCAATAATGGAAATTCCAATCATCGAGCATTTGGTGACCCATCAAAACTGGCATGCATGAAGCTACATGAGCTACATCCTGCATATTGGTTAGGACAATCTAATTTAATTAGGCTAATCATAGCATGCCTATTGATTACTCAAAGACAATTACAAAATTGCATAGGCATGCTAAGCTTGAATTCCTTTAATTAAGGGTAATGAAAGATAATTTTACCTTTAATCTTTTTAGTTGATTTATAAGTTTCAACTCTAAAGACCCCTTGATTTTTCCTATCTAGAATTGCAGTATGTGCCAACTATTTTTTTTATAAATCACGTTCTTTTCTCTAGTTTTTGATATGGGCAAATAGAATAAGGTGTAGCAAGAAAATCCACAAACTGAAACTTAATGTCTTTATTCATCATTTTCACCTTTAAATTCATTTACACAAAAAAAAAAAAAAAAAAATTCTTTACATTGGGACTGGATGTTAAGTAGATTAGAGCATATAATTTTGTGTAGATTTTAAGATTAATACCATTATCTTTCTACTTTTACTCTAAAAGAACCTTGTTGACAAAGTTGCGGGCGCTGGATTCAACATGGTGGTCCTTGACTTCTTCTATGGAGATCCATTTTTACCTGAAACTAATATACTAGTCTGGATAAAAGCGCATGGAACGGTTTGTTTATGATTTTATCCAAAATAGAGTTGCATTTATTTTTCATTTACATATGCATCATTATGTAAGTTTTATTCATAAGCCATACTATCACATTCCTTTTTGTTGTTGTTGTAAGGATAAAAGATTTGAAGATACAAAACCGATTATTGCAGAATTGAGAAGTAAAGGCATAAATGAAATTGGAGCAACAGGATTTTGCTAGGATGGTGAGAACGGATACACACAGTAAGAGAAGGTGGGATGAGAAGCATGAATGAAGACCTTTTTGGTTCTCCTGTATATGTTTTATGTTTTCTATCTTAAGGACAAGATGACTCAATTTTGTTTTTTGTACCATTTTTAGATGAATGTTAGTATGGTGCCTAAATAATTTTTTCCCTGTAAAGTTGGTTGAGAGTGAGAAAATTGTGCATCATGGAGACGAGATAAAGGGTTTTGGGCATGTAAGTCTTTTGATTTGTAAATCTTTAAAGTACAAATAGGATCTAGTACAGACATTATTTGAATATTATGAGTGTGAACAGACAGTATTGTGACTCCTCATATTTATTCCATACGTAGTCATCCTAGACAAAGTTCGAATCCATGAACTATTGGTCTTGTATTCTTTTTAGACAAGCATAGGGCAATTATTGTAGCTGTAAAAATGGGTTCATTTTTCAAGCAAATGAAATCAAACTCTCATTTAAGTCCATATGCGCCTGGTTAGATTTTCCTGCTCTTTTGTTTTCTTATGGGTTTGTTTTGTTAATTGTAAGTGTAGTGCAAGTTGAAACGTGAAATGGGGTTTGGTTTATGTTGTTGATTATTGCTTGTTTGAAGTTTGTTGGGTTGATTTTAGGATCCTTTTTGTTGCAGGTAAGTGTTACTTTCCTGGAAATTGAGTGAAAGTGTGTAAGAAAGTTGTTGGGGATGATGAGAAAATGAAGGGCTTGACATGGACTATTGATTTTGAGTTTGTAAGTATTGAGAGATTGAACTAGAGACCCCATATAACATTATGTGGGCATTCCGGCTATGAGATGCCAAAATGTTTTATGTTGGTTAATATTTATCCAAATCCAGTCACTACAGGCAATTTATGTTTGTTAATAAGGGGAACATAATTTTTTAAGTTGAAAAGAATTCCTATCATTTTATTGTCCATGATTAAATTATAGATGCAATAAATTTCTTAGCCCTTCTTCTTGCTTTTTATAATTTTTAATTACATTAATTTTGCATTATCCAAATATAATTTCTATAAAAAGAAACAAACATAATTTAAATAATTAGAAATTTATTTTAGCTTATATTGACAAATTTTGTACATATTAGCTTAAATTTAAATTTGGAAAATGCTAAAATTTAATTCCCTATATATAGTTGTTAGCTTTACATCTCAACTAAAATTTATTCCAAAGATTATGATGTGTCAAAAATTCTCAATTTCTCTTATATTGTGACCTTTAATAAACAAATTGTCTTATGCTACAAACGTTGAGTGAGCATTTTTAGTTTAACAAAGTTGATAATAATAATCACATAGTACTTGTGAACACTACGACAAATACATTACTAGACATTGATATTCATAACACATTTCCACAACATATTACAATAAAAAAAACACATGCTACAAAGAAGCCAACAAAGAAACTGATTACATATGCATATGAAATATTTTGCAAGGAATGTTGATCATCAACTGCAAGTTCAAACTTTGGTTTGCCAGCTAATGAACATTCATCACTTCTCTTCCATCTTGGTGCATAGAATACCCAAGCTCGAACAACTTCCTCTCTAGAAGTATATGATTTGTAAACACTCCCCTTATAAAGGGGCACATTATTTTGACATTCAGCCCAAGAATTGTACACTCCATGTCTACAACCCACAAACGCTACATAGTATGTTTGCTTGTTCGTCATCTGATGACATAATTGTTGTTGGTTAATTTTTGATAATCAATCGAGAAAAAACTATTGAAACATATAGTACGAAACATATATAATTCACACATGTGTACCACATTGTAGGATAATAATAGTGATGATTAACTACAGAGTTTTAAATATAACAAGTAATGTCCGGGATTGAAGGTCCGAGGCTTCGGATAGGTAGAACCTAACTTTAACTAAGGTAGTACCTAAGGTTGCTTAAGGTAGTACCTAAGGTAGATTAAGGTGGTACCTAAGGGCTATTAAGGTAGTGCCTAAGGTACAGTCTAAAAGAAACCAAAGGTGAACCACTTGCCCACACAAAAGAATCACATAATGGCATGCTCTAAGGGTCACAAAGGAAGGTCCAAGGCTTCAAATAGGTAGAACCCAACTTTAACTAAGACAATACCTAATGTCACTTAAGGTAGTACCAAAGGTAGATTAAGGTGGTACCTAAGGGCTATTAAGATAGTACCTAAGGTACAGTCCGAAAAAAACCAAAGGTGAACCACTTGCCCACACAAAAGAATCACATAATGGCATGCTTTAAGGGTCACAAAGGAAGGTCCGAGGCTTCGGATAAGTAGAACCCAACTTTAACTAAGGTAGTATCTAAGGTCGCTTTAGGAAGTACCTAAGGTAGATTAAGGTGGTACCTAAAGGCTATTAAGGTAGTACCTAAGGTGCAGTCCGCAAAAAACCAAAGGTGAACCACTTGACCACTCAACAGAATCACATAATGGCATGCTTTAAGGGTTACAAAGGAAGGTCTAAGGCCTCGGATAGGTAGAACCCAACTTTAACTAAGGTAGTACCTAAGATCGATTAAGGTAGTACTTAAGGTAGATTAAGGTGGTACCTAAGGGCTATTAAGGTAGTACCTAAGGTATAGTCTGCAAAAAACCAAAGGTGAACCACTTGGCCATACAAAAGAATCACATAATGACATGCTCTAAGGGTCACAAAGGAAGGTTCGAGGTTTCGGATAGGTAGAACTCAACTTTAACTAAGGTAGTACCTAAAGTCGCTTAAGGTAGTACCTAAGGTAGATTAAGGTGGTACCTAAGGGCTATTAAGGTAGTACCTAAAATACAGTTTGCAAAAAACCAAAGGTGAACCACTTGATCACACAAAATAATCACATAATGACATGCTCTAAGGGTCACAAAGGAAGGTCTGAGGCTTTAGATAGCTAGAACCCAACTTTAACTAAGGTAGTACCTAAGGTCGCTTAAGGAAGTACCTAAGGTAGATTAAAGTGGTACTTAAAGGCTATTAAGGTAGTACCTAAGGTGTAGTCCGCAAAAAACCAAAAGTGAACCACTTGACCACATAAAATAATCACATAATGGTATGCTCTAAGGGTCACTAATGAAGGTCCGAGGCTTTTGATATGTAGTACCCACCTTTAACTAAGGTAGTACCTAAGGTTGGTTAAGGTAGTACCTAAGGTAGATTAAGGTGGTACCTAAGGGCTATTAAGGTAGTACCTATGATACAGTCCCCAAAATAATAATGCGACTTACAATTAGATATGCTGTAAGTTTCATCTTGATTCAATATGACTTGTGGGTCATATGGTTATTTGGGAATAATATGGTTCCCACAACCTAACACAAAAGTTCAAGTCCACCAACGACTTCAAAATCCTTTATGTGCTCTATTTCAAATAAATGAACTAAAGAACAATAATAAAAATAATTGACCTCCACATTTTGGTTTGGGGTTAGGGCAAAATATCACTCAATGACAGGAAGAGATATCTTGTTCACGAAGCCAATATTTTGGATTCCACCTTTCCGTTCCGGTACATGCTGTTGTAGTAAATTCACAATCACAGATGTGCCTCTTGAAGTCGTCTTTTAATCGAACATTTTTAGGATGGAATGCTCTATTTTGGTGCAATTTTACGTGAACAAGAGAGAAACACGTGGGTTGGAGTTTTGGATTAATGGTTTTTTTTTTTTCTCTCAAATGAGAAAATTTTTGGGAAATTTTACATGGGTCTCAAGATTGTGTGGGTGATGAAGCCAAGAGAGAAAGAGAGAGAAATGCTCCCAAATCAGAGAGAAGAAAAGTTTCAAATTAGGGAAATTACAGTCGGTTCTTGAGTTGAGTCATTTTTCATAGGTTTCAAATTCAAATTTTTGTTTTAAAAATTTTCACTCTCTCATGTGACATGGAGGGCTTCCTGTTGATATGGAGACAGGGTTGCAGCTGATATGGAGGCATGGAGGGGCAATCTAGGAACATAAAATGGAGTTAGCAAAGAGTGCATAAGAAAGATAATATTTTCCCCACTAATAGGGACATCTCATATTTCATTTACGTGGGTTTCCAAAACCATATATCTTCCTAATAGCAGCCTACAAACACAACTTTCCCCTTACAAATTGGAAAATCAACTAAACGTGAAATACTTCTTATGAAAAGTTCAAGTTGGGTCTCTCGTATTATTGTCTATTGAATATAAACAAAAATAGGGAGAGTAGGAAAATTTTCTATTAAAATATTATTTTAAAGAAAAAAATTAAAGATCTAAAAGACTAACTTCTAGATTTACTTGGTAC
>JAJJMG010034133.1:0-35820 GCA_022058835.1 Vitis aestivalis var. linsecomii x Vitis rupestris | reverse complement strand
ATTTTGAAAATTGGAGTTTTGAAAATTATTTGAAAATTGGAGTTTTAAAAATTGAAGTTTTGAAAATTAAATTTGAAAATTAAAGTTTTAAAAATTATTGTTTTGAAAATTAAGCTTAAAAATTAGAGTTTTGAAAATTAAATTTGGAAATTTAAAACATTAAATTTGAAAATTGGAGTTTTAAAAATTATTTGAAAATTAAATTTTTGAAAATTATTTGAAAATTAAAGTTTTGAAAATTATTTGAAAATTAAACTTTGATATCGAAAAATGAAGAATTTTTTTTTAAAAAATGAGATGTGGTCGTTGGTATTGCATGCCAAAGGTGGCCATGCACGAGTGTGGGCCCAGGGTGCAATGGTGTAGGTGGTAGAGTAGGAAAGAAAAAACAAAGCCCTAATGCATCCTGTTCATCAGTCTTTAAGGTAATTCCATATGAATGTCCCATGGTGGATTTGCCATTATAACCCTAAACTACCCGAGAATATCCATTCCAAATATCACAATTGATCCATTACGGTTCACCTAACTCTACTTCTGAACAATATTCAGCATGCTAGGACTTCATTCATTTGGGGAGAACAAGAGATGCAACCCTTGTAATCATGCACACTCTCCATTTCCGTCGTCTTGAGCGTCAACTTACCAGTCTTTGACGCCGCACCAGAAAATTTTCCTTAAAAGCTTTAAGTTTCACCCCAGATTTTACATGAAAAAACAATTCACTCGAACATCATCTTCCCAGTGAGCCATGTCTTTGATCTTTTTTGTTTGTATGAGATGAACTCTCTTGAATATGATTGTCTTCCTGCATCTCAATTGGAGTAGAAACCCTGCTTTGAGGGTGTTTGGATTTCAGCATAACAAACCCACAACTTTGTGCCTTATTTATAACCAAAACATAAGAGAAAATACACACGGGACAAAATAGAGCAACTCGAATCATGCACATGGATTGATAATATTTAGAGATGAAAATAGAAATACCAATGTAGATAAATGAACAACCCAGAACAGAGTATAACTAAGATCAGTAAAGATAATTGAAATGGCCTATTAAACGAAAACCCATTTCATGTTGAAATCAATGGGTTCCAAGACCAGTGGTTCAACATGAAAGTTCAAAGCAAATATTAAAGTAAAGTCACAAACAAACTCCTCCTGAGGAGTGAGCCATTTCAGATCAAAACATGAGAAAAAAGCAGTGTAACATCATATCCATTCCAAACTAATCAAACAGTGATCAGAATTAACCAAAGAGAATGAAGAACAGAGTAATGAAGAAAATGAATAAGAAATCTACATGGAAACGGTACCTAAAAGTACTCCTCCATTCTTCCAAAGACCGGTAAACTTCATTTCTTCTTGCTACCCACATCTCGCCTTCTATTACCTCCCTTACCTGTAGTCATTTTATTTTATTTCATTTTTTTCTCTTTCTCTCAAAAACTGCTAACTCCAGCTCAACCTTTGTTTTTCTTCTCTTGCAAGCCTTTACCAGTTCCATTGCTCATTGTTCAGCAAAAAGGTCTCTATCCTCAACCACCACTATGCCAAGGTAGTGGTGTCTTTGCCACACGTCTCATGCAGTTTGCTCACCCCTGGAAGCCGTCCTCCATTTCTCCAAATGAAATGCCCAGCTCACTCTTGGGTGGCTAGCAAATATCCCATGAAATGCCATCAATAAAAGCAATAAATAAATAAATAAAGAACAAATATTCCTTGGTTCGCAAAAGGGGTCTACAAGTAAATTTTATATAAAAAGTATGAATTTATTTTATATTCTTAAAAATTACTTTTAAATTTTCAGGTAGGAATTTTTTTTTAATATATCATTTTCTTTAAAAGTCATCATCTTTTTTAAGGTAAGTCTAAATGAGTTCTTGCATTTTTTTTATGAGAATTATTTTCATTTTTTTATTTATTTTGAAAACAACAAATAAGAAGTGTATCAAAACAAGTAGTAAGTGAAATGAATTTGAATGAGTATATCAAAATATTTTATTTACATTAAATCTTTTTTTCTATTCATTTTTTCTCGTTCTTTCTCTCGAGTACTTTATTTGTAGGAACCAAACATAACCTAAATAAAGATGATGATTGTTGGGGAAAAGGCATTCCTCAACAATTTATTTATTTTTCCCTTAATCTTCCATAGATAATAAAAAAGTGATTAATTTTATAAATTTATTTTATATATATATATATATATATATATAAATTAAATAATTTTCATATGTCATGGAAAAAGGTAAGGACAAAGCATACATAAAAAATAAAATTGTGGAAAACATGTTAAAAGATTTTTCTCCCATTTCATTAATACAATATTTGGTTCTTGAAAAATTTGAGGAAAAATGTGAGGGAGAGAAAATGAAGTGGAAAAATAGAAGGAAAAAAGTCAAGAAAAATAAAAAATAAATTTAAAACTAATAAACTATTTTTTACATGCATCTTAAAATGTGATTAATTTATTTTTCTCTTCTAAATGAAGATTAATTAAGTCAAAAATACAGAAAAATATCTAATTTAATTTAATTTAAATTCTACATTACTATTGTATGGTTTAAACAAATCACTAGATATTACCCCACATCTTTTTATCAATCAAAAAGTTTTTCAAAATATATTCCTACTAATCATAGTTATTTCCAATTAATTTCACACTATTTGCTTGGAGAGAATCATCACTTTTAGTAGACGTATTAATGGTAAAACAATTCAAAAGAAAGAGAAATGTGACCGTTTTAAATAAGATTTTGATTTTTTCTTTCCACCACTCCATTTTATTTTGGAGTGTTAGGGGCACTCATCTTGGATATGATCCTATGCACTCTTAGGAAAAAATCACACTCACTTGACATGTATTCTCCACCTCTGTTGGATTGAAGTGCCTTAAGGTGTTTATGTAATTGGTTTTCCCATTTTATCTTAAATTCCTTGAATTTATCCAAGGCATCGAATTTCTTATGCATAGGGTAAACGTAATCATACCTAGAGTAATCATCAATAAAAGTGATAAAATGCTCATACCCCCGCCTGTGTTGAGATTAAAAGGTCCACACACATCAGTATGTAACTCCAAATATTCTTTGGCTATAGCCCTTTAGTAGCAAAAGGCCTCTTAGTCATTTTATTCTCCATATGAGATTCGAAGACTAGAAAGTCTTCTTGAACCACGGAGTGCAATTCTAGACTAAACTAGTCTTTTGATCATATTTTGATTTATATGAACTAAGCGTAGATGGCATTAGTATGTTTGATTAGTGCTAGGTATTTTCCTTTTTAATAAGATATGATTATTTTCAGCACAAGGTATAGTGATAAATAAAAAAAGACAAATCCTCTAACTAGCCTATATAGTTAACGTTGCAACTAAAGTTATGGTAGGTACATTCCTATCATGTAACCTTTTCTTTTGTTGAAAACCATGTAAAAAATTATAGATAGTTGTCTTAGAGTTTATCCAACATAATTGATGAAATCTACAACTACATATTAATAGTGAGAACATGAGAAGTACCTCCCTTTCCTTAGGTAGTCTAGGCATTCATTTTTTAGTATCCCAATAAGAGCTATAAAGCAATCACTACCCTTGAGTTTGCTCTTTTATTCCTTTACTTGAACTTTTCTTATTTGGTATTATTGTTTTTCTTTTTGGTAGAAGAGCATAAAGAACCCTAGACTCCCATACAAACACCCTTTTGATATTTGAGAATCCTCTTAGCCATTCTAAAGGAATCTAATAAGATCTTTAAGAATCATATGAAATCCTTGTGTTTATAATAGTCCTAAGGGCAACTCATCTAGCTGTCTTGCCTTTATCACCAAATAAGCCTAGCAATCTTAAAAGAATATTATAGACCATGACAATAGATATGTGTAGCTGTTGCAACACATTATCTAAAGACCCAAGTATGAGACACTTGGTCTTTTGATCTATCTTATGCCACTTTTTATGACTCTTTTTCTTTCTACTAGGTTTATTCAAAAGGAATAACTAGCTCTGCTTAAATTAGCTTCTTTATAGTTAATACTATCTCTAGATTATTTTTAGTTTATAATTAGATCTAACTTAATGTGAGAATAGAGGTGATTGCATTAAGGACATGATATACATAATAAATGAAACAACCCATGCATTTATTAAGGTCTGAAGATTCAAGGTAGGTTGGTAAGTTTAGCAAAAAAGTAGTGCTTTGAAACTACATATATTCATGCAAGGTATTCTAGAATAATAAGGATCAAGCTTACTTTAAGCAATTTATAATTCTTATGACTATGTAGAGAGATTCTCTAATTAATTATCGTGCCTTAAACTTAGAAAGTTATCATAAGGCAATTATTAACACTAGATTCATTGGAAACTTGGAAAGTTTTCATAAATAAAAATCTTAGTTTTGGATGCAATATTGGGCTTAAAATTCAATTTGATCTCAAATCGTCTTTGATCCTAAACCCTAGATTTTATGACTCTCTCTCTAAGGATTCAACACTGAATTGTTGATCTCTCCAAAACATTTAAAAAAAATGATTTCATTAAATATTATTGAAAATATTTATCCATATTTTATTCTTATTTATTTAAATTAGGCTTTATTACACATAGTAAATAATTAATCTTTCTAACCTAAAAAAAAAAATCACATATTGGGGCTAATCCTAAAAGAAGACAACTAAAAATACTATAAAGCCATAGTAATTCTATCTTTGATTTTTCTTAGCTAGAGTTATCACATTTTTAGGTTTTAGTTTTTAATTACATCTTAGATTTGCGATCACTAGGCAAGTACATTTGACCATTTCACATTTTTCTTTGAGCACCCATAATCTAGCTTATAAGGATGAAGTTTTTCTAACTTAGTGAGCTTGTAATAAGATTGAGCAAATGCTAAATTTTTTTTTCTAATCACCTAATTACTCGCTTGCTGTTAGTTTGAAAGATTCTTATCACCTACAACTCTTGTCTTAGGGTTTTGATGTTGCATTAGAAGTGAAACTGGTGACATTGACTAGCCTAGAATGGAATGTCTTATCTCAGGTTAACCTACCACTAGTATGGAGGTTGACTCACCTCTACTATAAGAACAAGGATTAGGGCTATTGTAAAACAAGCTTAAGAAATGGTAGATGTAGATAGACGTACAACATAGCAACTCTAAATTAATAAAAAATTTAGTTTTAACTTCTATTTATCTTCACTCTTGATTTCTTCATTCTAAACTTCTGTTTGATATGTATTATTGCCACTATGAGTAGCTAAAACACCAAAATCAATGTGAGGGAATCCATGAGTTGCTTTATTCAAGCAAATGAATATTGGAGAAGCTTGAGATAGCAATTCTTTGTCTAACTTGTTGATAAAATTGAGTTCAAGGGAACTGAGAAATATTGGAGCATCTTCAGGTGACAATTCTTGATTTAACTTATTGATAAGCTTGAGCTTAGGGGAACTTAAGCAATGACTATTTAAATACTTCCTTGCTACTTTCATGGTATATCGGTTGCTCAAATACGCCTTAAGCCAAGGTGTTGATGCTTGAGTATTACTTGGTATTCAACGATCCTATGCATAGTAAGTTTCAAGTTTGATTGTTTAGGGCATCCTTATTATTCAAACTCCAACACCTCTCTCTATTTGTGAAGAAGAAATTATAGTAGGAGGAAATGGACTTGATAAAGACATATACACTATAGAATCATTATCATTATGATATTCATTATCTTTCAAAAAGTTTTCTTTAATTAAAAGTCATTTTTCCTAACTTTCTTTTTGAGTCATTGTCCAAATTTCATTCTCTAGGAATTGAACATCTCTAGTCATAATCAACTTCCTAGTTTCTAGATTTGATATTTTGTAACCTTGGTTATATTATTGAATCCAACAAAACATGGTTATTTTTATGCTCATCCAGTGTGTGGGAATAATCAACACAACAAAAACACGTAAGACAAAAAATAATTTGGTGTATGTTCACTTTAAGCTTCCTTCAACATTCTTTTAAAATCACTTTCATAGGATACTTGTTCAATAAGAATGTTGCATGAGTAATGACTTTACCCAAAATGATTTTGGAAGAGACTAGAATTTGAATATGTTTCTTCTAATTTTCAAAATCGTCATGTTGTTTCTTCTAGTTATGTCATTTCATTGAGATATATAATTGATTATAAGTTGTTTATGAATACTGTAACTTTTGTAATAATTATGAAATTATTGAACTTGAATTCTTTTCCTCTATTAGAGCTTAATATTTTAATACTATAAATTAGTTTTTTTTTCAAGAAGAATTTTAATTTCTTTAAACTTACCAAAATCCTTAGAATTATATTTGAATGAACAAAACTAAGTCTTTCTTCTAAAGTCATCTATAAAAGTTAAAACATATTTGTTGTAATCTACACACACACACACACTATTTGTAAGGACATGCCCCTAATAGTGTAGATATTGTTTACTTTGGGCCTAAAGGACTCTCATGGCTTTAAAACACATCTATTTGGTTAAGAGGAGCCCATATATATATAGCACCAGGAACTTTTTTTCTTATTTGATGTGGGATATCACAGTCACTCCCCAAGTGCAAACACAACATTCTACAGGATTAGGGAGGGCAAACAGATAGACAAACACCTCTTACAGGACCAAACAAACTCTCACATTAAGGTTAACGATTAGCCCAATACCACTGTCATGCCCCAATACCTACTCTAAGGGCATGATTGTCGTTTTAGACCTCAAGCCCAAAGACTCAAAATGTAAATGACTCAAACAATTATGTTGTAATCGGAAGGTTACTAATTACCAAATTCCTATTCAAAGTAGTAAAACATACAACAATCTTCAAAACTCAACTTCTAAAAAAAAAAAACTAACATATCAACCATTGTGCTATTGTCTAAACAAATTTAAACTTAAACAATTCAATCAATAATTAAATTCTAACATTTAAATAATGTCTAAAATAAGAGTTTAAACCAAGATCCTAACAATGAAAAAAAATCCAATCCTAACCATTACTCCTCGCCTGAACTAAGAGTACCTAAAAAATTGTCAATGGAAGAGAATGAACTCAAAGCCCAATAAGGAATATTAATACAATTTCATAGATCAAACATTTTGTTCCCATAGCACATGATATTGATCACATTTGATGTATTTTGCTTCATTTCCTTGCATAAGTGCATGCGTAAGATCATTTTTAGCTTTTCTATTCTTCACACTCCTTAGTAGTATACCTATTACCTGGCTTTGGCATCGAGTACTTTTGATCCACTTTTAGAAACTTTTTAGAGGGATTTTAGGATTCATGGCATAACTTTAATATCATCCTAGATTTTCTTTTCTCTCTCTCTCTCTCTCTCTCTCTCTTTGGGTTTCCTAGGCTCAGTTTAAGAGTGTTTTTATGAGCCTTAACCTTAGGTTATTTCATTTTTGGAGTTTAGGCTTTGGTTTAAGGGGGCTTTAAAGAGAGTTAGGCTTTGGAAGAGATGAGGACAAGTGTCCAAATCTCCACCATTCTTTACATCATAAAAAGAGGTATTGGGGGGCTCATTTAGGGGAGATTTTTTGGCATTTTAGGAGGGAAAAATCTGCTATATTTTTAGGAGAAGAGGAACTTTGAAGATTGGAAGAAATTTGTGGCTTAGAGAAGAAGGGAAGCTTACTTGAATAGCAAGTTTTGACACTTGTAAGGAAACTTTGTAAGTATGGTTTAATTTCATTTTTTATCTTTCATTTACAGTCTATTCTTATTCTCTTTTAATCCTTTGAGGATATATATTTGTTGGGTGTGGATATTGGAGGCCACACATTGGATTATTGGTTATAATGTTTATGATTTATGGTTGTTCTTCTACTCTTCTTCTCTTGATTCACCTTGATTACTTGAGAGATTGCTTAATCTTTAATTATCTTGGTTGTATGGAGGGTTTGATGTTCTAATTAATTTGGTTTTGTTCTCTTTTAGGTATTTTTACCATTTGATCAATTGATCAATTCATGAGTTGATGCTTTGTTTGGATTCGAAATCCTTGGTTTTTTTTTTTTTTTTTTTTTTGGGATTTTGTTTTTCCCCTTCATTTTAATGGTTTTGGAAAGTCTTTTTGATTGATTTTAAAATCAATTTTGAGGGCCACAAATGTTTGTTTACTTGCCAATGTGATTTTCCATAGAAATGACTTTTTGAAGCATTTTTTTTTTTTTTACCCTTTTTTATTTTTCTTTCAAATCTGGTTGTAAAACTTTTTTCAAACCCTATTTGGCTAAGATTTTAAGCATTTTTGATAGCCAGTTTTATGGCCCAAGGTCAAGCCTCCTTCCATAGGCTTTGATCTTATTTTTATTCTTAAGATAATTGATGGTTGCTCTCATGATTTTTAAGAGTTTTGAAAGGTTTTTCAAATTGATTTCAGAGGATCATTTCCAGCCCATTTGAACTAGTCATTTGCGGCTTAATTTTATGGTCATTTTAAGTTTAATAAATGGATGTTATATTCTTTGGAATATAATGCGTGATTTCACATTTGAACATCCTCATCTATGAGTGTTTTTTTTTTTTTTTTTTTGGTAAATTTCAGCCCTCTTGTTTCATATGTGAGAGCTAATTTAGCCCTCTATGTCTTTTTTGAGTTTAATTTCATACTGATTTTAGGGATAAGAAAGAGTGTTAGCCTCGTGGGTTGGTACATGACTCATTCCTTTGGTTTACATCACTTATTTTTCAAACTTATGATTTTTATATTTTATTGATTTTTCGGAAACATGGATTATTCTTGCAAATCTTAATCTAATGGGATAATATATAGCCCCTAAAACTCCCTTTCATGATCATTAGAGGGTTGGGATGTGGATTTAACCATGGAAATTAATTGAGGCTAATGGGAAAGCCCATATTTTTTTTATTTTCAAAACTCACCCACTTGCAGCCTTGTTTTTTACCCATAAAATATTTTATTTTGGACTTTTTAGCTTGTTGTAAAATAATTTTTTTAGGTTTGGATGGTGTTTTGAACTTCTCAAATGTATCAAATAATTTTTTTTTTTTTGTCAAAAAAGCCTTTTCCAAGTTCCTTCACTAAATTAATTTTTCTAAGTGCCTAGATTTTTCCCTATTTTTGACACCCAAATTTTTTTTTGTGAATATACTAACATGTGGGTTTTAAACGCTTTTTGATATTTTTTATATGTACTAGACTTCTTATATAAGGTTTTGGGCTTTGGTTTCATTCAAAAATCATTTTCCAAGTTTGAGAATTAGTTTTGTCTTTCTTTGTTTGCTATGATGACTTGAATCTAGTGTTGTTAAATGTTTAATATTGAATTTTGGGATAATTGGTGCATGTTTGGGCCTTAAATAATTTTTAATGTATTCTAGACACTTTTATTATACTGTAAAAGTTTTATTTTGATTTTATCTTACCCTAAGCTTGTTAAATTATTCTGTTGATCTTTCTCATTTTTTTAACAATAAGATGTTTAGTGAAATTTAGGATAATTGATGCATGTTTGGGTTCCTTAAATATTTTTTATGTGTTCTAGATACTTTAAATATGTTATGGATTTTTTTTTTTTAATTTTTTAATTTTTTATCTCACTTCTAGGCTTGTCAAATAAATCAATATTTACATGGCTTGCTATTCTGTCGCATTTATGAACAATAATATGTTTGGTTAAATATGAGATAATTCATGTATGTTTGGGCCCTTTGGGATTTTGGTTTATATTCTAAACACTTTTAGAATGTTGTATATATATATATATATATATATATATATTATCTCATATCTAACTATTTTATTCTAATTTATTCTGTAACTATTTGTATTTTGTCCAACGTTTATATCTATTGTATAAACTTGTTTTAGTCTCTTTTCATTTGTTTTTATCTTTCTTTGACTTTTGATCGACATTATAGACTTTTATGCATGTTGGAAAAGCATTCCCTTGTATCATATCACCTTTTAGCTATTTTATTTGGATTTATTTTGCGATTGCATGCTTGCTATCCTGATTTGATCCTTGTGCCTATTTAATGTATTTTAGCTCACCTTGATCCTTGTTTAGCCATATTTGTTTCTTGGTTTTGATTGTATATATCTTGTATATTTTGGGAGGCTCCTATTTTGATATTATATCCTATGTTTGTCTTGTGAACTAACCTTCTCTTTCTACGTAAAAATGCTACCCATTTTGGGTATTATTGAGATATGCTCCATCAATTCTCCATTCAGCTAGCCCAATGGCACTCTTCCCTTTTGAGATACGGTTCTCTTTCTATGTATAATTCTTGACTTCAAGTAAAAAATTGAGGACAAAATATACAAATTTTTTATCCTACAAATGGATATCAAAATTAATGGAAAAAAATATTAGCCCAAAGTTTCCTCTAATCGATTTTTGATAATAATAAAATGAGGTTAATAAAAATCAAAGGTTTTATTGAGTTTATTATTTCAAGGTGTAAGGAATTAAACTAAGTCAATCATTAAAGAATGGACAATCTTGGATTAATGAAGACTTGGACACTTTGAAAACCTTAAAAACCTTATGAAAGATTAATTTTATGGTGCACTAGGATTAACATAAATATTTTATACACTCAGCCTCTTTAAAATCACCCATAACATGTCTTAAATTTTCTTAAAGATGGATGGGTTCATGCTTTACTCAAAACCTGGGTTTAAATCTTTCCAAAAACATGTTTAGAAGGTTTATAAAAGGTTGTGAAAAGCTTCTTGTGGCTATTCGACTTTGATTCAATCTTAAAACTTGAAAAATGCCCTAATTGGTCAAGTTATAGGGAAATTGATTAAACTAGTTGAGTTCAACTTATTGAGGGGGTCACATGGTCCTTAGGTTGGTAGAATGCTATTTCAATAGGTCAACAATTGGTTGAATCGGTTGCTCAATGAATCAAGCCCCTAGATCCCAACAATCACCTGCTGAGGTTTATAATATACAATGGCTAGTAAATTGGTTCAATTTGTTGTTCGACTAGTCAAACCTAAATTGTACATGATGGGTTTTTGACCTTCCTACATATAAATATGCACTTTAAAGTGCATTAATATAGAAGAGATGTTGGGCATTCAACTGTCTCCTTACCTTAAATTCTCATTTAAGCTTTGTTCACTGCATTCAATCAAAACTGCTTGTAAATCCATTAGTGCACCTTTAATCAAATCATAGATTTCTTTTGTAACTTGTGAGCTTATCTTGCTAGTAGAATTTTCATCGAGTTCTTAATTCTTTAAGAGTTATATTCAAGTGTAAGTATTCACTTGAAGAAAAATTGCAAAGGATTGATACCATTGAATTTAAGTATACAAGGAAAGACTTCGTTTGAAGTTTTTAAATATTAGTAGATTGCCTCCAAGCTTGGATTGATGCTAGAAGGAGTGGACATAGATGGGTTATTGCTGGGGTTATTTGATTAAAAGGGTCCTTAAAAATCCAATTTTGAAGATTTAACCCTTCATCATTTTTTGGTCTCATTTTGACAAAAAAACCCTCATTCTTTTCTTGTAAAAATAACTCTTTCTTTTAGAACCTACATATCTTGAAATGGTAAAGGACATTTATGTCAAAAATAGATTATTCTTCAAGCAAAAATATGAAAAGGGTTACATTCACAAATTTGATTTGTAATATCTTCTTTCTTCGTTCTTTACTTTTTCTCATGCTTTATTTATTTCTCACATTAATTGAAAATTAATAAAAGTTTCAAAAAAGTAATTAATACCCAATTTACCCCCTCTTAGCTTCCTATCTAAATTGAATTAACCAGACATTACAAAAATTGTACAAAACTGTTTATGACAAATTGTGTCTTGCTAAATATGAATACTACATTTGCAAATAGAAAATTCATCACTAAAAAACAATTCTTCCATTAAAAAAAAAAAAACTAGTACCACAAGTCATTTTTCGTAAAGAAAATATGTTGTTACAAAAACTAATTGTGGCCAACCATATAATTTAGTTAGGGGAAAAATAAATTGAAATTAAAAATTTTCTTGATGAAAGTACCAAAAAAAAAAAAAACATAATGAGAAAATTTTAGAAATATTTATAATTAATTTTGATTCTTTGTATTAAAGAATTAAAAAATACGATAAAAAAAAATTAATGAGGTTATATTTATTTATTTTTAATTTACTTTTTCTCTCACACTTTCACTAATCCAAATTGAGGCTTAAGTTGGTGAATAGGTAATTTAATCATCATAATAAAAAATGGGAAACTAGAATTGCAATTGACTTTCTTTGCTAGGCAAATGTTTGCAATTTAATTGCCTGCCACCCAATTAGAGGAATGGAAAGGAAATTGTACAATTTAGAAAATTAATTTGCAAAGTTGCAAAATTGAATAAAAATTTGAAACTGTTGTGTAAGCCCACATTAATAGAGGGTAACGGACTAATCACAATATGTTATAT
Organism: Vitis aestivalis var. linsecomii x Vitis rupestris; assembly: GCA_022058835.1. Lineage (NCBI taxonomy): Eukaryota > Viridiplantae > Streptophyta > Magnoliopsida > Vitales > Vitaceae > Vitis > Vitis aestivalis var. linsecomii x Vitis rupestris. The sequence continues at coordinate 23,380 of JAJJMG010034133.1, read as the reverse complement.
GTATTATTTAATTTTATTACTTTGTACCTAAATTAGGTCTTATTTATTTTGTATATTTGATTCCATTTTTAATATTTTGATCCAATTTATTTGTATTGTTTTATCCAAATTAGACACACATATGAGTAGAAAATAAATAAAAAGACAGGATTTTTAACATGATTTGGCGATTAATGTGATCCCAATGTCCACAAAGTGCACTAACACTTAACAATCCATCAATTAAAATGAATGAGAAGAGTTATAATGGTAAATCTCTTGAAAAAAACCTCTCAATTGCGACTGTGCTTTCTAAAAACAAAACCCTAAGCATAAAAGTATTAAATATATAATAGGAGTAAACTTGTCAATCATCACATAAAAATAAAATAAAATTCTCTAGGGGGTGTTACCTCCTTCAACTCTCATTAGCTAATCAGGTAGCTAGATCCCCGACATCTTAAGCAAAACACAACAAAATTGATTTAGGCTTCACAATCCAACATATTTCAATTTTATATATTCATGGTTTTATTCAATGATATAGATTTCATCCTATATTTTCAATAATCAAGGTTAAAAGTCACCTATCAGGTATAAATACCCTATAAGTTTACTTAAAATATTTCTTTCATATGGGTAATGGATCTGTCAACCAAGTCGCTCTATGATAGAGAAGGGGTCAATAGAGTACAACCATTTTTATATAAATTATAGATGGGCACCATATGGCTTTAGAATTTGTTTAGTTTTTTCTCAATCATAGCTTATTAGAGAATAGTGGAAGAACCAATAAAGGTGGTTCCTTAGTTTACATGTTTGAACTTGGCTAGTCATACTCGGCTTTTCAGTTTTATTTTCGTCCGAGGTGGCTCATCCTTTAGGCAGCTAGGGTAGTTGTCAGAGGACTAAGCAAAAACTGCCTTGGTTATTTTTTATTTTTTTTATTTTTTATTTTATTTTTCCTATTTCCTATAATACAAATGTAAATAAGGTTAAAAACTGTTTAAAATTAAGAATAAATAAATAAATAAATTAATACTTAAATTTTCCCATACCAAAAAGTCCTAAAAGTCAACTAACAACTTGTTATCATGGACTTAGTCTTTTCCTAAGCTCATGTGGCGCTTAGACAAGTCAAGCCATTTGATCTTGCTAAGTCAGCCTTACTCCTAATGCTTAGCTTGCTAGGCTACGATGCTCACAACTTGGAAGCTTTAGAAGGCATAGTAGGCAATTCTTAAAGAATGGAAACTTTTATTGCTCAAAGGAAACTTTACAAGTGCTTTGGGAACTCATTTGCTTGGTTAGGAAGTGATTTGGGTTGTTTTTGGGTGGTGCCTTGGCCAAATAAGGCCTTTACCTATTTATAGGCACCTTAGGAAGTTTCTAGAACCTTGGAGGGTTCCTTACAAATCAAGAATAATCTAGAAGCTCCTACACTAGTCTATGTATAAGATGACTTTGGAAGATTCTAGAACACCCCACACTATTCCAATGCTCTCATAGCCAAGTGTAAAGATGTGTGGACATCTTTAGCCCTCTCTAGAAGTTTCCATACTCTTCTACTTTATAGCTAAGTGTAGATGTCTCCAGGGGTCTCTAGAAGCTTCCCACCTCCTATATAAGCCCATGGGGAGGGTCATTTGAAGCATCTTGTGACATTGTGCTATCTTTCACTTGAAAGCAGTCGCCTCAATTGTTATTATATTTATTGATCCTAAAGAAGAAACTCCGACCTAGGTGCTCCTCTTCATTCCTATTCTCCTAAGCTTTTCACTCTCTTAATTCTTGTTGTTCCTTTCTTTCCAGGTCACTATTGATGGGTTTCTTCTGTGGGAGATTTGATGGCACAACAATCATAACAAAAATTTTCCAACATAACATTTTCTCAGTCATCTTATCAAGAATATGTTCGCTTTTATACTTTTTTATGTTTCCCTATCAGGCAAATATGAACATGATCGTAATGGTTTCTCAGAGGAATACTGATTACTACTCAAAACATGCTCTTTTATAGCTTGTTATAAACTCTTTTAAACACTTTTGAGTAGTATTTATTACCTTTTAACTCAATTGGAACATTAAGGACCCTTGCAAATGTTTCTAATAAGTTTTTGGCAAGTTTTGGTGTTTTTGATAGCTTTTTTATCATTAAAAAGAACCAAGAATGAGGGAGAATTTTGTATAGTCCATGGCAAATCAAGTTGAAGATCAAACACATAAAGAATCCAAGTTTTGGAGAGCTTCGTAGCATTTTCCAAATCAATCAAGTATGCAAGGAAGAGAATCAGAGAAGAAATCTAACATCCAGCAATTTCGCATGGCTATGTGAAATGCCAAAAGGAGTACAAGCTGCACGACAGAGAGCAAGACTATGAAAAATGAATTTTGCACCCTATGCAAAATTTCACAAGCCTTGCGAAAACCTCTTGCGTAATTTTCAGATATTTTTCACCGACTTCATTAGATTTTTATCTCGAGATATTTTGTGTAATTACTTATTTTCTCCTTGTAATCAACTAAAGATATTTTTAGATATTTAGGATATCTAAATGAGGGGTTAAAAATATCTCTCTATATATGTCTTAAAATATCTCTGTTGTGATATCTCGGAAGAAATTCCAGAGAACACTTGTAAATTCTTTTAGTAAGAAATACACAGAGCTTTTTGCTCGACCTGACCTATTCATTTTGTTTTTATTTTCTTTCTAGCTAAACAACCTCTAAGGATGTTTTCTCAGAGGATGAGTGGCTAGGGTTTTCGTTTCTTGGAGTGAAGGAAGCTAGGAAAGGGATCCGGATACAAAGGTGGGAGTTTTCCTTGCTTTAAATTAGGAGAGTTGTTACCCATTAATGGTTTTTATTTTAAGGTTTAACTTAAAATCCCTTAAAATCACTTGGGCCAATACTTGATAAGCTTTTCGGACTCCTTAGAGATCCATTAGTTATCTCTTACGAGCCTCTGGGAGGTGGTTTAAAGGTAGGATTACCTAGAATGGCCAATACTTGGTAAGCTTTTCGGACTCCCTAGAGATCCATTAGTTATCTCTTACGAGCCTTTGAAGGGTAATCCAAGGTTAGGATCACCTTGAATGGCCAATACTTGGTAAGCTTTTCGGGCTCCATGGAATCCATGGATGTCTATTAGTTATCATGTACGAGCCATTGAAAGATGATTCACAGTGAGAGGTCTTTAGTGTTTGAAACCATTAATGGGAATCAACTGCAGTTTTTCATGGACTAGTGGGATCAAATCTTGGTTGCTAAATACACACCGGTTCGGAAGATAACCATTCTTTATGTTATTATCCCCAACGTGAGGAAATGATCCAAAATCTCTCCCTTTGTCCAAGGAACCTGAACCTAGTGACCTAAAACTCCAAGAAACCTTTTCTTTGTAATTAATCTCAGTTACTATTTTTGGCTAACTTAAAACCAACCATTTTCAACCAAAATTATGTTTTCTTTTAAAGCTAACTCATAAAAGAAAAAGCACCATTTCAGTACTTTAACTAATATCACTTGTAATATGAAAACCCATCCCCGTGGACGATCCTAGAACCACTATACTATGCTAGCTATGCTACCCTAGTGTATGGTGAATTAGGTTTATAAATTTTGTTGATAACTCCCGTCTGAGGACTGAATCAAATAGTACACCAATTGGGGACAAATCAAATGGCGTCGTTGCCAGGGACGAATCAAATGGCGCCGCTACCGGGGATGGTGCCACTTCACAGTGATATAACCTTTACAGAACACTTGTGATCTTCATTACAAGTTTGGTGATTTTTTTTTTTATTAACTCTTTTTATTTGTTTTTATTTTAGTTTATCTTTTATTTAGTTTTTAGTTAACCTTAATTTTTTTTTCTTCTAGAATTGTTATTCTTTTGTTTTTTTTTTCTTTTTGTTTTTGTTTCAGTTATTGCTAGTTATGCATGCCTTAGTGGATACGAGACAGTAAGGGAAGACTTGTGAAAATCGAAACTCCTCGCGAAATAGAGTTGGAATTGTGCGTGAACGTCATGGAAGCTACACCTGAAGATCAGCATAGTCAACATGCTCAAGAGGAGAATTTCAACGCATACCGATCCATGAAGGACCGCATGCATCCACCTCGTATGAGTGCACTGTCATGTATAGTGCCACCTATAGAGCAGCTAGTGATCTGACCACATATTGTGCCACTTCTACCTACTTTCCATGGGATGGAAAGTGAGAATCCCTATGCGCATATCAAGGAATTTGAGGAGGTTTGTAATACTTTCAAAGAATGAGAAGCTTCAATTGACTTGATGAGGTTCAAGCTATTTCCTTTCACCTTAAAGGATAAGGCCAAGATTTGGCTTAGTTCTTTAAGGCCAAGGAGTATCCGAACTTGGACTGATTTGCAAGCTGAATTTCTCAAGAAATTTTTCCCGACTCATAGGACTAATGGCTTGAAAAGGCAAATTTCAAACTTCTCAGCTAAAGAGAATGAGAAATTCTATGAGTGTTGGGAGAGATACATGGAAGCTATCAATGCTTGTCCTCACCATGGCTTTGATACGTGGCTATTGGTGAGTTATTTTTATGATGGTATGTCTTCCTCAATGAAGCAACTCTTAGAAACGATGTACGGAGGAGACTTCATGAGTAAGAATCCGGAGGAAGCCATGGATTTTTTGAGTTATGTGGCTGAAGTTTCAAGAGGATGGGATGAGCTGAATGCCAAAGAAGTGAGAAGAATGAAGTCTCAACCTAGTGCTCCTAGTGCTAAGGATGGGATGTATACTTATGGACCTCGCATTTTGGCTCATGCATTTCCCACTCGATGGCAAGCTCGATTTTTGGATAAGAATGATTTTATTGATTAAGAAAAATGACTAGGAGTCGCCACTTATTTTTGTTTTATTTTTAAAGGGTAAACAAAATAAGAAAGAAAAACCCTAAGTGTGACTCCTTATTTTGGAAAAGGTGGTCTATGAAAAACCGGATCGGGTTCGGGGGTCAGGTTACTTATCGGGAAGGTACGGTAAAGATCGTAGCACCCCTCTAAGTCCCTAAAGTCGGGTCTCTACTAATAAAATGAAGCTGGCATGACATCTAATGAGGAAATCAATGAATAATCAGTATGCTCGCACATATGAGAAACAGAACAATGCATAGAAGATGACTGGAGTGAAAGTGGGTGCGTACCTGAGCAACGATCCTCAAATGCACTATCAAGAAGTGAGGGTTAGTGCACAATTTAGAAATAATCTCATGCATGTCTGAGAGTAGGATAAATCAATCATGTATGGTAATCAAATCAAACAATCAATCATAAAGTCACCCATGTTGGGCCCCCACCAAAGCCCGTTTATTTTGCATGACTTAATGTCACAGATTCCATTATTCTGGAATTACGAAAAATTTATTCATGCTTATTGAAATCAAGAGGAGCAGAAGATCATTTGAAAACCAGAGCGGAATTAAAACTATTTGAGAGAAAATTAGATTTTTGAATTTTAATTGAAAAATTGGAATCTCGAAGATACTAGAAAATTGGAGTTTTAGAGTTTATTTGAAGATCAGACTTTTAGAGGTTGAATGTGAGAATGAGAATTTTAGAAATTGAATTTGAAAGAGGTTGGAATTTTGAAAACGATTTGAGGGTTCGGGATCTTAAAGAAAGATTAAGTTGTGAAAATTAGGACTTTGAGAGTTAAATTTTGAAAGAAATCAGAATTGTAAGTTATTTGAGAAGTAGAAATTATGAAAGTTGATTTATGAAAATTGGAAATCTTGAAAATCATTTGAAGACAGACTTTTTAGAAATGAACGAATAAAATGGTAACAAAAATAATGATGATAACAAATGAGTAACTGGGTAAATACGATAATTGGAATATTGGGAACTGAAAATTAAGTTCGGAGATAGGACAATTGGAATTTCAGATAGCTAAATTTAGAAATCGGAATTTTGAAGAATTAGACTTTAATGATTGAGATTTTTAAGAGAAATAAATAGGTAAATATGAAATAATGTTATTAATTAATCAAAACGATATTGGAACGGATGAAAGTGAATAGTGAGATTAAAAATTAATTTGAAACTCGGATTTTGACAAAAATGATGTTTGAACGGATGAAAGTGAATAATGGGATTTTGAAAATTAAGTTTGAAAGTCAAATTTTTGAATAATTGTACTTTAATTATTGGAATTTTTAGAAGAAAGAAATAAGTAAACCTGGAATAATAATAATGATAACAAAAATGATATTTAAATGAATAAAAGTGAATGGTTGAATTTTTTAGTCTAAAGGTTAAATTTGGAAATCCGGTTTTGAAGAATTGAATTTTAATGATTGAAATAAATAAATAAATAAATATGGAATAATGATACTAATTAACAAAAATAATGTTTAAACAAATAAAAAAAATGAATAGTGGGATTTTTTTAATTGAAAATTAAATTAGGGCGTTGGATTTTTGAAGGATTAGACTTTGAATAAATAGATAAGTATGGGATTATAATTCTGATTGATGAAAATAAGATTTAAACGAATCGTAGAATTTTTAGGATTGAAAGATTAAATTAAGACATGAGATTTTTGAAGGTTTAGATTTTAAATAAATAGATAAATACGGGATAAATAATTCTAATTGATGGGAATAAGACTTAAACGAATTATTGAAAAATTAAATTAAGACATGGGATTTTTGAAGGATTAGACTTTAATGAACTAGATAAGTACGGGATAATAATTCTAATCGATGAAAATAAGATTTAAACGAATTATTGAAAAATTAAATTAAGACGTGAGATTTTTTAAGGATTAGACTTTAATGAATGAGATTTTTTAAAAGATGATAAATCAATACATATGAAATAATGATAATTAACAATCATAATATTTAAATGAGTGCAATTGCATAGGGGAATTTTTGGGATTGAATTTTCGAGAATCAAAATTTTGCAAACCGAATTTAAAATTAAATTTTAGGAAATTATTTCGAAAATGATATTTTGTATAGCTGATTTTAAAATCTTCATAAGAAAAACATATTTGTAACATTAGAAAAAGGACTTAAGAGGGCCAAATACTTGGCCCAAACTTGGAGGATGGGGCTTAAGGCCCATATGAACTAATCTAAATCCCACAACTTAGGCTTTGGGAACCCACCAACAAAGCCCACCAGCCAAACGTCTACCATGGAGATCCAGGGGTGCTGCCACCTTATTATTTTTTTTAAAGAAAACAAAGGGATGGCCAACGGGTAACAAGCGGGCGGTGAGGAATAGGGCATGCATGCCGATGATGGCCATGATGAAGTGAAGGAATGGAGGTGGGGGCTGTTGCTTCTGCTGGCGCTTGCGCTGCCACTACCATGGCTGGCGCTGCTGGTCTCACCGTCGTCTCCGCCGCTGGACGGAGATCTTGATGAAGAGGAAGGCGGCGACGACGACGAGTGGCAGGCTCCATCTCTAACAGCGGCTGTTTGATGGGCAAAGTGGCTGTTGTGGGTGGTAATCTTGGGGCTGAACTTGGTCTGGTTCGAGGTGCCGCGGCTGCTTCCGATAAAAGTGTTGGTGGAGAGGGTCTTCGTCTCTTTCCTCCTCCTTCTCGTCATCGACTCCTCCGTCGACCAGATTTTCGAAGACGGAACGCTTCTAGGTTGGCATTGGTGAGAGGAGAGCTTTGCTGTGACGGCTCCTATGATCCCCGTCGACATCGGCCGTGGTGGTGGTGTAGCTGTTGGTGGCGCCGAAGACCTTGTGAAGGATGGCGAGCTTGTAGAGGTCGTCCAAGGAGAGGGACATGATTGAGAAAAGGGTGAGCATGAATATGATGGAGTGTGGGGGATGAAAGGTGTAGGATGGGTATGTAAGCATGGGGGGATGTTTGGGGTGGCTGTGTGCATGGGGGCCTCATGCACGTGAATGAAATAATGGAAATGGGAGGATGGCCAAGTTCATCTGATTATAGAGGTCCGGGAATAGATATTTTAGCAAACATGGATGGCATCTCCAAGCATATGAGGTTACCTTCAACAACTCCGTCAGCAATGAATGTTTCTCGGATTTTTTTATGGATGCTTCCATCATGATGTGGAAAAATTCAGAGAAACTAGTTATGAAGCGGGCTGTATTGCTCATGAAGCACTCAGGCTTGGCTTTGAAAGATGTATGGCTGAAACATCAATGTCATCTATTGTTCCATTTTAAGTTCCCAAAAAGAAATCAATACGTGAATGCTAACATCTCATATAAAATATCAAAACAGAGACCATGAACAGGTTGGAAATGAAGCATTGAGTGAGTGTAAGCAAGCTTAGATTCCATAAAAATATGTGAGAGTCCCCAAAAAAAGCATATTCAAGCATAAAAAATAGGATCTCATAATACCCAAAAGACACCATAAAGTACCCTGAACACAAAAGAATCCATAGCTTGCAGAAATGATACCTGTGTTTTTCCTCCAATAGCTTTCAAGATCTCTCTCTAGCCAGCTGAAAATATCCCCTCCTCTAAAGCCTCCCCTTTTCTCTAAATCTCCAGTTTTTCTTTCCTTTCTCGGTAAGCCACTACTTGTCCTGTTGTTCATCCATCAGCAAGCATGGCCAGCCATCCCCCCCTGCTGCTACACGTCCCATGCAGCTGGGATCCATGCCTAGAGAGGGGGTCCCCCCACACTTTAGAAAAAATGCAGTGAAAATCAAAATATCAACTCTTCCCCCGAGCCCTCACCACCACAGGGGTCTACAATACTTTGAACGAAGACATCGATATGAAAGCAAAAGTTGCAGCTATGGCAAGAAGATTGGAGGAGCTTGAAATGAAGAAGATACAAGAAGTGCATGCCATTTTTGAAACACCGGTGCAAGCTATACCGTGTTCCATTTGTCTATCTTTTGAGCACTTGGTGGAGGAGTGTCCTACGATTCCAATTGTGAGAGAAATGTTTGGGGATCAAGCAAATGTTATTGGACAATTTAAGCCCAATAACAATGCTTCATATAGCAACACCTATAATTCAAATTAGAGGAACCATCCGAATTTCTCTTGGAAGCTAAGGGCACCTCAGTACACGCAACCTGGCCAAGCACCTCCATAAGCCTTAAATCTTAAACAAGCCATTGTGAATCTTAGTAAGGTCATGGGAGACTTTGTTAGAGACCAGAAATCCATCAATGCTCAGTCAGTCAAAGAATTGACAGTGTAGAGAGTACATTGAACAAAAGAATGGATGGAATGCAAAATGATCTATCTTAGAAGATAGATAATCTCCAGTACTCAATCTCAAGGCTCACCAACCTCAACACAGTGCAAGAGAAAGGAAAGTTTCCTTCTCAGCCTCATTAGAATCCCAAGGGTATCCATGAAGTGGAGGCTTAAGAGGGACAATCTTCACAGGTGAGGAAAGTCAAAGCAGTGATCACTCTAAGTGTGAATTTGCTATGAACCAGAGAGTGAAGCAGAGAAAGAGAAAAGGGAAGAAATCAAATGAAAGAGGAAATGGGACAATACAAAGAAGTAGGACCTTGAATCTACTATGAATGAAGAACCAGAAAGGACCACCAACCAGGAAGATGTGATAAAGAAACACATGCCTCCACCTTTCCCCCAAGCTTTGCATGGCAGAAAGGGAATCAATAACACATAAGAAATTCTTGAAGTGTTGAGGCAAGTGAAAGTTAACATCCCTTTGCTAGACATGATTAAACAAGTTCCGACTTACGCAAAATTCTTGAAGGACTTATGCATTATAAAAAGAGGGTTGAATATGAATAAGAAAGCCTTCTTGATTAAGCAAGTAAGTGCCATTATATAGTGCAAGTCTTCAGTGAAATACAAAGATCTGGGCTATCCTACCATCTTAGTGATGATTGGAGGGACATGTGTGGAGAAAGCTTTGTTGGACTTGGGGGCAAGTGTGAATTTGCTACCTTACTCCGTCTACAAGCAATTGGGACTTGGAGAGTTGAAGCCAACATCAATCACTCTATCTCTAGTAGATAGATCTATGAAGATTCCAAGAGGCATGATTGAAGATGTCCTAGTTCAAGTTGACAAATTCTACTACCTAGTGGATTTTGTTGTTCTTGATACGGATCCGATTGCCAAAGGAACTAATTGTGTTCCTTTCATACTTGGAAAACCATTCCTAGCTACATCAAATGCTATCATCAATTGTAGGAATGGAGTCATGCAACTTACGTTTGGCAACATGACGTTAGAGCTCAACATTTTTTATTTGTGCAAAAACGAATTCCATCTGGAAGAAGAAGAAGGACCAGAAGAGGTGTGCATGATTGACAACTTAGTGGAGGAGCATTGTGATCAGAAAATGCCCGAAGATTTGAATGAGAATCTTGGGGATCTTGATGAAAGGTTACCTGAACCCTCAGATTTTCTTGCTACTCTGCCCCATTGGAAGAGGAGGGAAGAAATCTACAGTTATTCAATGGGGAGGAGACATAAGAAGCTGTTAAGGAAGAGCCACCAAAGCTTATTTTGAAGCCATTACCCATGGAGTTGAAGTATGCATACCTAGAAGAAAACAAACAGAGCCATGTTGTTATTTCTTCATCTCTTACCACTCCTCAGGAGGATTGTCTACTTGAAGTCCTTAGGAGATGTAAGAAGGCGATAGGGTGGCAAATTTGTGATCTGAAAGGGATCAGCCCTTTAGTCTGTACCCATCATATATACATGGAAGAAGAAGCTAAACCAGTTCGTCAACCTCAGAGAAGGTTGAACCCTCACATGCAAGAGGTGGTGCGAGCTGAAGTGCTTAAGCTACTTCAGGCTGGTATTATCTACCCCATATCAGATAGCCCATGGGTGAGTCCTATGTAAGTTGTGCCAAAGAAATCAGGGATCACGGCGGTGCAAAATGATAAGGGAGAAGAAGCTTCTACACACCTCACTTCAGGTTGGAGGGTGTGTATTGATTATAGAAAGTTAAATGCTATAACAAGGAAGGACCACTTCCCGTTGTCGTTTATTGATCAAGTGCTTAAGAGGGTCTCTGGCCATCCATTATACTGTTTCTTGGATGGCTACTCCAGGTATTTTCAAATAGAAATTGATGTTGAAGACCAGGAGAAGACCACTTTCACATGTTCATTCGAAACCTACGCATACAGAAGAATGCCTTTCGGCTTATGTAATGCACCCGCAACATTCCAAAGATGCATGTTAAGCATTTTTAGTGATATGGTGAGCGTATTATGGAAGTCTTTATGAATGATATCACCATATATGGAAGTGTGTTTGACGAATGCTTAGTCAACTTGGAAGTTGTTTTGAACCGATGCATTGAGAAAGACTTGGTGCTTAGCTAGGAGAAATGCCATTTCATGGTACACCAAGGGATTATCCTTGGGCATATTATCTCAAAGCAAGGCATTGAAGTGGACAAAACAAAGGTTGAACTTATTGTCAAGTTGCCATTGCCAACAACTGTCAAAGGAGTAAGGCAATTCCTTGGCCGTGTTGGGTTCTATAGGAGGTTTATCAAAGATTTCTCTAAACTTGCAAGACCTCTTTATGAACTATTGGTAAAGGATACTAAATTCATATGGGATGATCGATGTCAATGGAGTTTTGAAGAACTAAAGCTATTTCTGACGACCGCTCCAATAGTGAGAGCTCCCAACTGGCAATTCCCCTTTGAAGTGATGTGTGATGCCAGTGACTTTGCTATAGGAGCTGTTCTTGGGCAAAGAGAAGATGGAAAGCCCTATGTGATCTACTATGCGAGCAAAACATTGAATGAAGCGCAAAGAAACTACACAACCACAGAGAAAGAATTGTTAGCTATAGTTTTTACCTTAGACAAATTTCGCGCTTAATTGGTGGGGTCTTTTATTGTGGTTTTCACTAATCACTCGGCCTTGAAATATCTGCTGACTAAGTAGGATGCAAAAACGAGGCTGATTAGATGGATTCTCTTGCTTCAAGAGTTCAATCTTCAGATCAAAGACAAGAAAGGAGTGGAGAATGTGGTAGCCGACCATCTGTCAAGGCTAACCATCGCACATAATTCCCATAGTTTGCCCATTAACGATGATTTTCCAGAGGAGTCACTCATGTTGATGGAAGTCGCTCCTTGGTATGGTCATATTGCTAACTATCTAGTTACCGGAGAAGTTCCAAGTGAGTGGAAAACATAAGATAAGAAGCACTTCTTTGCAAAAATTCATGCCTACTATTGGGAATAGCCATTTCTATTTAAATATTATGTGGATCAAATAATACGAAAGTGCATCCTTGAACAAGAGCAACAGGGGATCCTTAGTCATTGCCATGAAAGCATATGTGGAGGCCACTTTGCTTCTCAAAAGTTATCTATGAAGGTATTGCAATCGAGTTTCTATTGGCCATCACTTTTCAAAGATGCCCACACCATGTGCAGGAGCTGTGATAGATGCCAGAGGCTTGGGAAGTTAACATGTAGGAACATGATGCCTTTGAACCCCATTTTAATAGTTGATCTTTTTTATGTCTAGGGCATTGACTTCATGGGGCCTTTTCTTATGTCCTTTGGCTACTCCTACATCTTGGTAGGAGTAGATTATGTTTCTAAATGGGTTGAAGTGATCTCGTGCAAATGCAATGATCACAGAGTTGTTCTCAAATTTCTCAAAGAGAACATCTTCTCTAGATTTGGAGTACCCAAGGCCATAATCAATGATGGGGGTACTCATTTTTGTAACAAGTCGTTCGAAACTCTCTTAGCCAAGTACGAGGTGAAGTATAAGATAGCTACACCTTACCACCCTTAGACTTCTGGGCAAGTTGAGTTAGCAAATCGGGAGATAAAAAACATACTGATGAAGGTGGTGAATATGAGCAGAAGAGATTGGTCTATTAAGTTTCATGATTCACTATGGGCGTACAGAACAACTTACAAGACCATTCTTAGAATGTCTCCTTATCGCCTAGTCTACAACAAAGCGTGCCATCTCCTCGTGGAAGTGGAATACAAAGCTTGGTGGGCAATCAAGAAACTCAACATGGATTTGAGTAGAACTGGCATGAAGAGGTTCTTAGACCTTAATGAGATGGAGGAACTGAGAAATAACGCCTAAAATAATTCAAGTATTGCAAAACAAAGACTGAAGATGTGGCATGATTAGTTAGTCTCCCGCAAAGAATTCTAGAAAGGACAAAGAGTCTTGCTGTATGACTCCAAGCTTCACATCTTCCCAGGAAAGCTGAAGTCAAGGTGGATAGGTCATTTTACTATTCAACAAGTGCATTCAAATGGAGTAGTGGAACTACTCAATTCCAACAACACCAAGAGTTTCAAAGTCAATGGTCATCGTCTCAAGCCATTCGTGGAGCCTTTTTCTCGAGACAAGGAGGAAATCATTCTCCTTGAGCCACATCAAGCTTAACAAGACAAGTGGTTAGATGGACTTAGTATGTCAAGAGATATTAAGTCCATAATTTTTTGTTTTAATGTCGATTTAAAGTTTTATTGATTTAGTACTTGTTTTAATTGTGATTTCTTGCTTTAATTTTATTTTGTTGTGATTTAATTTAATTTTTAATGATCAATTGCTGGTGGATTTCAAAACAAATGGGAAAAACCTTAAAACTTTTTTGGCAGAGGAAAAACTAGAAAAGCAGAGCATTTCGCACAGCTTGTGAAAATCCCAAATATCATTTCGCAAGGGGTGCGAAAATTTCGCACACCTTGCGAAAGCCAATTCGCACACCCTGTGAAAAATTCGCACCCCCAACTTTGCGAAAATGCTTTGCGAAAAACTGTGTGAAATTAGAGAAGGTGTGCAAACCCATTTTGCAACCCTAGAGAAATTTCGCAAACCCTGTGCGAAAACCAATGGTCACTGAAAAGTCTATTTAAACCCTTCCAGGCCTTGTTTTCATTTTGCACACCGCATTTGCCCATTGCGAAAGCCTCCATCACCTTGCGACACCCCAACTTCCATAGTTTTTCTCCATTGGACACCTCGCACCCACCCATTTGAAGACGCGACCCACACCGAACCTATGGAACATAGACCCAAGCGTCTTACTCCATTTCTGACATGGCGCGGATTAGAGGAGGCCATACCGACTCTTCATTGTCTCGCAATCCGAGGCCAAAAGTCTCCTCTCTGCAGGATTCGACATCTCAGGCCCCTAAGGCCTCAACCATTCCATCTTCTGAGGATGGAGTGCCCTCTAATCCTCCTTAGTACAGATACGAGACGCGGATACCACCGACTACACTCGGGGCGACTTATTCGCGTCCTAAGAGCTCAGTACGTCGCACTCCAGCTAAGAGGGCTAGGACTTCAGGCCTTGGAGAGTCGTCTAGACCTTCATAGCCTGATCCTCGAGCCCCTGCCGATTCTCAGTGTCTTTCCAACATGTCACCGGAAGCCATCATCAAACAACCTATGGTCACCGTGCCACCCATCGAGGAAAATTCAGATTATAGAGCCAGACCATTCCATTCCGAGCTATATTTTGGCCTCGAGGTCATGCGACGGCAGCAGGAGCTTTGGCATTCATTTCGACTACTCTAGAGGTACCATCTCAAGCACCTTATGACTCCCAGGGAGTTCTTTTACCCTAGAGTGACACTAGACTTCTATCAGTCTATGACTACTCATGGCGCCTGGAGTCCTACCGCCATTCACTTCAGCATTGATGGGTGTTAGGGTATCCTTGAGGCTAGACACGTTGCAGAGGCTCTACATATTTCATACGAGCCAGTGGATCCAACAGATTTCTAGGAGTAGTCCTTTGTATCTCAGCGGGACATGGTCCACATCTTATCCAAGAGGACCTCTGTAGATTCAGTCCTTCTATGTAAGGAGCTTCCACCTGGGATGCTCCTAGTAGATGTGTTGCTGCGGTCCAATCTTTTTTCTCTTCAGTATTTAGTGTAGAGGTGAGAAGCTATCCTGGACGCTTTATTCCGGATATCAGAGGGCTTATATTTCAGGCCATATCACTTGATTATGGCTTATTTCCTCCACTTTGAGGAGAAGGTTCACAGAAAGAAGCTCTAGAGGGCTGACACTATTCCACTACTGTTTCTGAGATTGCTCTGTCACATATTGGAGTATATGGGCTATCCTACTGAGCGTCGCCACCATTGTTGAGAGTGATTCACTCTCGACAAATGGACACAGTTGGCGGGCTATTCGACACCTCTAGGAGCTCCACCCAGGCCAGCACCTCCAGTGCCACCACAGGCTGAGCAGACACAGCAGGATGAGCTTCCCACGGAGTCTGTATTACCTGCCCCTACAGCACCTATGCCTAAGGCCACTTTTATTGCTCCTCCTACCATTCTTGCTGTTTCATCGGATGCACCTTCTACATCTGAGGCCTCCATCACCATTTTTGCCATATATTTTCGTGTCATGGTATATACATTCTAGACACTAACCACTACACACACTGCTTTATTCTGGTAGATGGCCGCCATGCGTGCGCAGCAGGACTAGCATACTGCTATCCTTCATCAGATTCAGCAGCATCTAGGACTTCTGCCACCACCTTAACCTGACATTCCTGGACCATCAGAGCCCATAGCTCCAGCTGAGGAGACTATTCCAACTGAGGAGACCACCAGAGCCGATGTCCCGATCTAGCCCATTCACGAGGCCACCACAGAGCCGTCATCTTCACATGATCCTACCACTACTTGATCATCTCTTTATCTTGTATTTACTTATTATATCAGTAGACATAATTACTTGTTTTGATGTTTTATGTTTTGGGATTGGATGTATTACATGATCATATCTCACGTTGTACTTTCTCAGAGTAATATATACACATCATTTTTTATTATATTTGCCATTCTTCTATTTCTTCTACTCATTACTCTTTTGTTTTTTGAATCATGTGGTTTCTCCTATACGACTTAGACTCCATGTTACTCAGGAGGTACCACTTCCTTCCTTTATTTTCAATCGCTCTTGCCACATTGAGGGCAATGTTGATCTTGGTTAGGGGAAGAGTTGAGGAAGGAAGTGTTGTTAATAATGCTAGGTTAACTTGTTAAGTTGATTTAGTTGTTTTTGCTTAAATTTTTTAATAATTTTTAAAGTTTTTACTCTACTCTCCATGATTATTAAGGAAAAATTCTCAAAATGAAATGGGAGAAATTGAATTCTTACATTTTTACTTAAATATTAGAGTTTGTATTATGCTTATTGACGTTGATGAATTATTGAAACTCCTATTGATTTCAACCTCATTTCTTTCACTTTAATCTTACCATACACTGTGCACATTAGATTCCGATTATAAAATGAAAAACTATCTTACCCCCTGAACTTAGGAAAATTTAGACTTGGTACCTTCAACCTCGTTTTAATAGTGTTGGAACACCTTAATAAAGGCCAATGAGCCTTTAAAAAGAAAAAAAAAAGAAAAAAAAGAAAGAACAAAGTGTTACACTTGTCTTGAAACTTGAGCAAGGTCCAAGGGGTATATGGTGAAAGTCTTTAAAACCTAGTGCCCTAAGCCCTTATTGGTTGGGAGTCATTGATCTCAATGCTTGTTACAAGGGTGAATAGGTGGAGTTTAACATATTGTAGGTGCTTGGGTATTAAATTTCATTCTCAAAAGTCTGGGGTAAAATCTGAAGAGTTAGTGGTTGAAAGATCCTTAAAGCTTGATGCCCTAAACCTTGATTGGTTGGGAGTCATCAATGGATCATCGTTACATGGACACTTTAGAAAACAATACCTTTAACATTGCACTCCTACAATGAAAAAAAAAATTGTGAAATAAAAAAGGTGTGTTCTTAGCCTATTGGAGGTTGGTCAGTTTACTAAAGTTGGAGAAAGAACTAGGTTGAGGGGGAGAGATTAGTTCAGCATACTATATTCGGAAACTAATAAGCTTAACACAGATTTTTGTGGAAGAGTAAAGATTGAGCCTATGAGAGTGGAAATCCTTTTAATACTTAAATATGCATAATGCCTACTCTTTATGAATTGTGATCAGGCAAGATATTTGACAAACTCTTGTTGAAGGTTGAGTTTTGCTTCTTTAATGTCCCATGAGAGAGTATGCTCTACATCATGCCACTTGAAATTTTTTGGAGTGATCAACATGATTTTGTAAATTATATTTATTGTTTGTATTTTTTTTTTCTCTCCTTCATTGTTAAGGGACTAGCAATATGTCGGTTGGGGGGAGTGATTACTACTCAAAAAGTGCTCTTTTATAGCTTGTTATAAACTCTTTTAAACACTTTTGAGTAGTATTTATTACCTTTTAACTCAATTGGAACATTAAAGACCCTTGCAAATGTTTCTAATAAGTTTTTGGCAAGTTTTGGTGTTTTTGATAGCTTTTTAATCATTAAAACAAGCCAAGAATGAGGGAGAATTTTGTGTAATCCATGGCAAAGCAAGTTGAAGCTCAAACACATGAAGAATCCAAGTTTTGGAGAGCTTCGTAGCTTTTTCCAAATCAATCAAGTATGCAAGGAAGAGAATCAGAGAAGAAATCTAACATCCAGTAATTTCACATAGCATGCGAAATGCCAAAAGGAGTACAAGCTGCAGGACAGAGAGCAAGACTATGAAAAATGAATTTCGCACCCTATACGAAATTTCGTAAACCTTGCAAAACCAAAGAATGAGGAAAATGAATTTCGCATCCTGTGCGAAATTTCGCAAGCCTTGCAAAAATCCTCCTGTGTAATTTTCAGATATTTTTGCATCGACTCCGTTAGATTTTTATCTCGAGATATTTTGTGTAATTACCTATTTTCTCCTTGTAATCAGCTAAAGATATTTTTAGATATTTAGGATATCTAAATGAGGGGTTAAAAATATCTCTCTATATATGTCTTAAAATATCTCTGTTGTAATATCTCGGAAGAAATTCCAGAGAACACTTGTAAATTCTTTTAGTAAGAAATACACAGAGCTTTTTGCTCGGCCTTACCTATTCATTTTGTTTTTATTTTCTTTCTAGCCAAACAACCTTTGAGGATGTTTTCTCAGAGGATGAGTGGCTAGGTTTTTCGTTTCTTGGACTGAAGGAAGCTAGGTAAGGGATCCGGATACAAAGATGGGAGTTTTCCTTGCTTTAAATGAGGAGAGTTGTTACCCGTTAATGGTTTTTATTTTAAGGTTTAACTTAAAATCCCTTAAAATCACTTGGGCCAATACTTGGTAAGTTTTTTCGACTCCTTGGAGATCCATTAGTTATCTCTTACGAGCCTTTGGGAGGTGGTTTAAAGGTAGGATTACCTAGAATGGCCAATACTTGGTAAGCTTTTTGGACTCCCTAGAGATCCATTAGTTATCTCTTACGAGCCTTTGAAGGGTAATCCAAGGTTAGGATCACCTTGAATGGCCAATACTTGGTAAGCTTTTCGGGCTCCATGGAATCCATGGATGTCTATTAGTTATCATGTACAAGCCATTGAAAGATGATTCACAGTGAGAGGTCTTTAGTGTTTGAAACCATTAATGGGAAGCAACTGCAGTTTTTCATGGACAGTGGGATCAAATCTTGGTTGCTAAATACACACCAGTTCGGGAGATAACCATTCTTTATGTTATTATCCCCAACGTGAGGAAATGATCCAAAATCTCCCCCTTTGTCTAAGGAACCTAAACCTAGTGACCTAAAACTCCAAGAAACCTTTTCTTTGTAATTAATCTCAGTTACTATTTTTGCCTAACTTAAAACTAACCCTTTTCAACCAAAATTATGTTTTCTTTTAAAGGTAACTCAAAAGAAAAATCACAATTTCAGTACTTTAACTAATATCACTTGTAATATGAAAACTCATCCCTGTGGACGGTCCTAGAACCACTATACTATGCTAGCTATGCTACCTTAGTGTATGGTGAATTAGGTTTATAAATTTTGTTGATAACTCCCGCCTGAGGACTGAATCAAATAGTACACCAATTGGGAATGAATCAAATACCCTTGCCTTTTTTCTTTGCTAGTCCCAGTTCCCGTCCACCGCATAGTTGAATCCAGGAAGGAGAAACTTGTGTCAGTAGAATATAGTCACCTTTTGGAGAGGTTAGGTGCAAATGCAGGTGTAGGTACATGTAAAGAAAGTGATTCCAAATGTGCGATATGCTTGAATTACATAGAAGAAAGGCATGAAGTGAGAGAGCTTGGAAATTACTATCATGTGTTCCATAAAAAGTGCATAGATGTTTGGATGGATTAGGCCAGGTAACTTTCCCTCTCTATAGATCAAAGCTATTGCCAAATGATCAGGAAATGAAGCTCAAGTGTGGAGGAGATCTATGGAGGAAGGAGAGGATGCTTTACCTATTTGGTGAGGATCAATTTGGTTGATCCTTTATGCATTTAAACAACATCATTGTATGTGACTGTAAATTATTAAATTATATTCACCTTCAAGGAGGAAGCTAGACCAAAGGGTGCTTTACTTTATCTTAATCTCCATTACCTTTTTCCATGGTCTTTTATCTTTTCATCATGTGTATGTATAAAAAATATTTTCTTGTTCTTAATTTGCTTTTGATTCTTGGAAAAAGAAAGAAAACCCAAGAAAGAGATATGTTGGGATAATATACAAACAAGCGTAAACAAGTTGCCTGGAAGGCTACTACTCTATGGATGATCAAAGAAATCATAATAATCAAGTTAGTTATGTTTGGATACTTTTTTATTTTTAAATATTTTTTTTATATAAATTGTAAGAATTTTTATATAAAAGTAGATAAATAATTTGTATTGCTGAAAAAACTTTCTTTTTAATTTTTTTTTAAAAAAATTTAAAGAAGTAAAAATTTTCACTTACATTTTAAAATTTTTTAAAAGAGTTTTAAGAATACAATTAGTAATATTTTTTTTTTGTTTTTACATATGGTTCTAGTTTCAAATTTTTTTTAAAAAAAATATAAAACATATTCAAATTTCATCTTAAATTTTCAATTAAACATACTTTGCCATCTTGAAAGATAACATTTACCCAGTGTTTTGAAAGACGCTCTTGAGGCGCGCTTGAAGGCATGCTCTGGGGCGAGGAGTCTAGAAAACGCTTAAAGTCATTGACAAAAAAATGTTGAACACAAAAGGCGAACACCTTTTAGCTTAAGGCGCTTCAAAGGTGTGCCCTGCGTACACATTTGACGCCTTGCTCTCTAAAGTGCGAGTCTTTAGTTTGTTGAGGTGGCTAATAAAAAACAAAATAGAAACAAACTTACTACTGAAGACTTTAAAAACCCCACAAACACGTTGAAGACTAAAAAGGGAACAAAGAGAACAAATTGAGGGAGAAACCTAACCTAACCTAACCTAACCCTACTTCTTCCTAGTTCGTACCTTCGATGACTTGAAGATCAACTTCTTCTTCGACAACAACACTAAAGTGTTGCTCCCCTTTGTCACTCCAACGACTTCATCTTGACAGAAGTTCTCCTTCTGTGGTGACATGACGTGAAGAACTACATATTCTTCATCTTGATTCTCAACAAGTATGTCTTCTCATCTTTTCTTTTCTCTATGTTGCTCACCTTCTCTTAGTCTCATGTAGTCACACCCTTCTCATCTCCTCTTCTCTCTCTCTGTTTTTCACTCTCTTCAATGTGTAGTTTCTCACAACTTCAACAACCTACAACTTCTATAATCCTAAATAAATCCCACCAATAACATTATTGCACCCAACAACATTTATTTCACCTAGTAGCAACACTTATAGCATACACAGTGTAGTGAATAGTGTGCACTATTCTTTAATCACTACACTAGCATTAATTTTTAAACAGTGCACACAACACTATTTTTTAAACAATGCACAACACTAACTTTTTAAATAGACACACAATAATATCTTTAACTCTTTTAAATAGTGCACCCAACATTGTTTTTTCACTCTTCCATGCTTTATTTTTATTTTTAAATTGTTAATTTGATATTTAAATTATGTCTTATTATTTTTTTAAGGCCAATTATATAATGAAATTTGATTATTGTTGTTATTATTATTTTTTAGAATGAGTTCCTCTGATTCAAAATCTTCACGAAGAGATTTTGTGTGGAAATATGTTATTGAAGTTTCCAAGGAGAAATATATACTATGTAAGTTTTGTAATCAAAGATGCGTGAGAGGGGTAAATAGACTTAAGGATCACTTAGTTGGAACTCATCATGGTATGAAACCATGTAACAAAGTCAATAAAAATATTATATTGGAATGCCAAGAGGCATTGAGCAATTATAAGGAACAAAAACAAAAAATAAATGAATTGCCCCAATAAATTGGTGTGGGTCCAAATGAGAGTGCTTTCTCTAAAACAATGGGAACATTATGGAGTAAGGGTGGTATTGGTAGTGGTAGTGGTAGTGGTAGTGGGAGTGGTAGTGAGAGTGTAAATGGGAGTGGGAAACCTATACCTAGGGGACCCATGGATAAATTCTCCATTTCACAACCTAGATAAAGTACTTTGAATTTTAAGTAGAAGTCAGAAGAAAGGAAGGAATTGTGTAGAAAAATAGGTCTATTTATGTACTCAAAAGGTCTCCCATTTAAAATAGTGAATGATCCTTATTGGGTTCCTATGGTTGATGCAATTGCAAATTTTGGGCCTGAGTTTAAGCCTCCATCTATGCATGAATTGAGGACATGGATTTTGAAAGAAAAGGTGAATGATATAAATACCATGATAGAAGAGCACAAAAAAGCTTGGAAGCAATATGAATGTTCAATTATGTTAGATAGTTGGACAGATGGAAAAAGTAGATGTCTTATAAATTTTTTAGTGAATAATCCTGTTGGCACATGGTTTTTGAAATCAATTGATGCATCTGATATGATAAAAAATGGAGAATTGATATCCAAGCATCTTGATGACGTGGTTGAAGAAATTAGAGAGGAGAATGTTGTGTAAGTTTTTACTGATAATGCATCTAATTATGTGAATGTTGGAATGAGGCTTATGGAAAAGATGAGAAGATTATAGTGGACTACTTGTGCTGCTCATTGCATAGATTTGATGTTGGAGGATGTTGGGAAGCTAAATGTTCATGCTAATACACTTTTACAAGCTAGGCAAGTGGTGAAGTTCATATATGGACATACTTGGGTTCTTAGCTTGATGAGAACATTTACAAAAAATCATGAACTTATTCGTCCAACAATTACATAGTTTGCTACTACATTTCTTACTCTCCAAAATCTTTATAAGCAAAAACAAGCTCTTATAGCAATGCTCTCCTCTAAAAAATAGTGTTCTAGTACATGGGCCAAAAAGATAGAAGGTGTAAAATCTTGAAGTACAACATTGTTTGATCCAAATTTTTGGCCTCATGTTGCTTTTTGTATTAATACCACTATTCCATTAGTAAGTGTCTTGAGAGAGGTTGATTTAGAGGAAACAATAGCCATGGGTTATATTTATAAGTTGATAGACTCATCCAAGGAGAAAATTGCATTTAATTGTGGAGGCATGGAGAGGAAATATGGCCCAATTTGGAGAAAAATAGATGCAAGATGGACTCCATAACTTCATTGGCCTTTATATGCAGCATGTTATTATCTTAATCCTCAATTGTGCTATGAAGATAAGTTCTCTAATGTGGATGAGGTAAGGAAGGGATTATTTGAATGCATGGATAGGATGTTGGATTACCAAGAATGTTTACAAGTTGACATTCAGTTGGACTCATATGACCAAGCAATGGGTGAATTTGGAAGCCGTATTGCAGTTGATTCTTGAATATTAGAAGTATTACGAGTTGATGGATGCATTTTGGGGGTTCCACACCAGAGTTGCAAAAGTTTGTTATTCGATTCCTTAGCCTCACTTGTAGTGCTTTGGGATGTGAGAGAAATTGGAGCATTTTTGAATCAGTAATACTTCTATTTTTTAAAAAAAATTAGTGTATACATTTTTATTCTAATAATATAGAACTTTAATCTAATTTCAACATATAAATTTGTTTATATTATTATTTGTAGACTCATACCAAAAAGAGAAATAAACTCGAACACAAGAGGTTCAATGCTTTAGTGCATGTGAGGTTCAACACTAGATTGAGAGAGTGAAGTCTACAAAGGAAACAAAATGTTGATCCCATTTTGGTAGATGAGACGGATTCGGATGATGAGTGGATTATGGAGAAAGAAGATCCCTTCCTCTCGCTTGATCTTTGTTGGCTTGAAGATAATGAACTATTTAATGTTGATGCCACTAGAATTGTGTCATCCCAAGACCAAGAGACTCAAGCATCATCAGACAACATGGTTTCTTCACATTCCAACAAAAGGAAACATGATGAATTTCCAAGTAAGTACTAAAAATTTTAAGTTATAAATTTTATTAAATTTATTAATAAACTTATAATATTTTCACCTAATTTATACTTAATTTTAGGTAAAAGTGGAGACAAAAGCAAAGGGAAGGAGTTGAATTTGACACCAATTCATGAAGATGAGGA
>JAJJMG010034131.1:0-12484 GCA_022058835.1 Vitis aestivalis var. linsecomii x Vitis rupestris | reverse complement strand
ATTTGTATTATGCTTATTAAAGTTGATGAATTGTTGAAACTTCTATTAAGTTCAACCTTATGTCTTCCACTTTAAGCTATTCACACACTGTGCACGCTAGGTTCCGATTATAAGATGAAAAACTATTTCACCCCCTTGACTTAGGAAAATTTAGACTTGGTATTTTTGATCTCATTTAATAGTGTTGGGACACCTTATAAAAGGCCAATGAGCCTTTGAAAAGAAGAAAGAAAGAAAAAATGTTTACTTGCCTTGAAACCCGAGCAAAGTCTGAGGGGTATATGGTGAAAATCTTTAAAACCTGGTGCCCTAAGCCTTCATTGGTTAGGAGTCACCGACCTCAATGCTCATTACAAGGGTGAATAGGTGGAGTTTAACATACTGTAGGTGCTTGGGTATTAAAATTCATTCTCAAAAGTCTGGGGTAAAATCCGAGGAGTTAGTGGTTGAAAGATCCTTAAAGCTTGATGCCCTAAACCTTAATTGGTTGGGAGTCATCGATGGACCCCCGTTACATGGACAATTCAGAAAAGAATACCTTTAAGCCTTGTACTCCTACAGTGAAAAAAAAAAAAAACAAATTGTGAACCATGAGGTGCGTTCTTAGCCTATTGAAGGTTGTCAGTTTGCTAAGTGTTGAAAAAAGAACTAGGTTGGGAGGAGAGATTAGTTCAGCATACTATATTCGGAAACTAATAAGTAACACATAGATTTTTGTGGAAGAGTTAGGATTGGACCTTTGGGAGTGGAAATCATTTTGAAGCTTAAATTTGCATAATGTCTTTCTCTTCATAAATTGTGATTAGACAAGTTATTTGATAACTCTTATTGAAGTTTGGGTTTTATATCTTTAATGTACCATGTGAGAGTTTGATCATCATGCCACTTAAAATTTTTTAAAGTGATTAGCATGATTTTGTAAATTATATTACTGTTGATTTTTATTTTTCTCTCCTTAATTGCTAAGGGACTAGCAATATGTCGGTTGGGGGGAGTGATTACTACTCAAAAAGTGTTATTTTATAGCTTGTAATTAACTCTTTTAAACACTTTTGAGTAGTAGTTATTACCTTTTAACTCAATTGGCATGTTAAGGACCCTTGCAATCATTTCTAATCAAATTGTGTTAAGTTTTGGTGTTTTTGATAGCTTTATGATCACCAAAGCAATCTAAGATGAGGGAGAGTTCTATATAATCCATGGCAAAGAAAATAAAAGCTCATTTACAGGAAGAATCCAAGATTTGGAGCTTTTTAGTCCTTTGCCAAAAGCAAATCAAGAATGCAAGGAGGAAAAACAGAGAGAGGAATCTAACATGAAGAAATTCAAGAGGACAGAAACTGAAGGACACATTTTGAGTACTTTCTGGAGTCCATTTTATGCATACTATATGTTGTTTTGAAGCTCGGGAAGTCAGGAGTCTAACGCTTCAAACGGTGCACAAATCAGAGCTAAAATGAAGAAGTTATGGCCATTGGAAGACAATCGCACCAAGCTGAAAGGCAATTTCGCAAGCTGCGAAATAAGCCTTTTCTTGCGAAATTGACACTTTCAGCTTGCAAAATTTTCGCAGGTCATGTTGCAAGCTGCGAAATCTACTTGTGTGCTCCCAGATATTAGCGACCGACACTTTTAGATTTTTTTCTTCAGATATTTGTTGTTTAAATCCCCATTTTCTCCTTGTAATCCACCAATCATAGGATTCCTTAGTTAGGAAGTAAGAAGAAAGGGTGAATAACCTCCTATATATCATTTGTAATTTTCTTTCTACAGAGATATCTCGGGAGCTTGTTCTCAGAGACCAACTTTTGTATAGTTTTGAAGAAAGTAATACACAGAGCTTTGCTCTGCCTTACCTACTCATTCTGATTATATTTTTCTCACTAGCCAAATAAGCTCTGAGGATGTTTCCTCAGACAATGAGTGGTTAGGCTTTTTGTTTCTTGGAGTTAAGGGGTCAGT
Organism: Vitis aestivalis var. linsecomii x Vitis rupestris; assembly: GCA_022058835.1. Taxonomy (NCBI): domain Eukaryota; kingdom Viridiplantae; phylum Streptophyta; class Magnoliopsida; order Vitales; family Vitaceae; genus Vitis; species Vitis aestivalis var. linsecomii x Vitis rupestris. The sequence goes on along the minus strand of JAJJMG010034131.1, from coordinate 10,522 downwards.
AGCTTATGTTTGCTTACCAAAAATGAATATGAAAAGAAAAAAAAATATTAAGGATTTCTATTCCACTATAAAAAATAGGAAAGAAAATTAAATATAATTAAAATTAATTTCAAATTTATATATTTTAAAATTATTGAATTTTTATATAATTGAGGAAAATAAGTTAAATGAATTTGAAAAAGCATATATAAATAATTTGTTGATTTTAAATTTATTTTTTAATTTTCTTCCACTTTTCATTATTATTTTCTTTTCCTCAAATTTTCTCGGAACCAAACATTAGCTTAGGATTTTGAAACTGGAAATGGAAATGAGGCATAAAACATGTTTTGAAAGCTGTTTAAGAAAACGTTTTGTAAAGAAAAGTCATTAAAAAATCTTTAAAAATGCAAGCACTATAATAATTGAAAATGATACAAAAAGGAAGTGTTTACTGGTTTTGACTTTGGTAACAAACAGCCTGAACCTTACCTTGACAAACAAACAGAGCATTCTACTGCCAATGTTGGCTCGCAAAACAGTATCAAGAAAGTAATATAATAATAACATATTTATTTAAATAGAGATTGTGTTTAGTGGAACAATTAAAGGGTAAATTATGTTTACTGGAATAATAAAGGGTTTCTGTGGCCTGTATCTCCCTACCCATATCACAAATTGAAAAAAAATATATATATAAACTATAAGAAAAATAAAATTTGTAATAAATATAAGTCTAGATCAAATAAATAAAAGGAATAGGTGTTAAAGTAGATTTAGCTTAAACAAAAAATAAAAAAGAAGATTCTTAGAAACAAATTTAGGGAACAAGAGTTCTACATAAAATCGGAATTTAGAAAGTAATTAATTAAATTGAAATAAATTAATAACAATAAATAATATTAACATAAAATTTATTAAGAATATCAAACTATAATTTTAGATAAATTGTTAATATTAGTAGTTGTTTTTTACGTGCATTTGCTAGGTTATGTTTAAGCTCTCAATATTTAAATTTTTCAGTTCTTCGAGATAAAGGGAAATCAATACAAATTTTGTAAAAGAAAATGTTTTTTTTTTGTATATATTATTTTTAAATTATATCAAATATTATTTTGTTTCTTTACATGGATCAAATACATTTTGCATGAAAAATATGTTAGATTATCTTTGACTATTTATAACAAAAAATATAGATATTTTGCGAGTTCAAATAAAATGAAACAAATTGTTTAACTTTAGTTTATTTTACCCTAGTTGAGAAAGGGATTATTATCGACCTTTATATTCCTTTGTTGGGAAATATGATTGCATTGAACCTCAATCTCTATGGGTTTGGTTAGAGGCTTTGGACCTTATATAGTTTTATTTCATCCACCTTAAAAAGTAAGGCTACCCATTTGTAAAATCCCATTTAGTTGGGCATTGTTTTCTCTTTCTTAGTAAGAGTAAATACATTTTAAAATAATTTGATTTTGATTTAATATGAAATTATTATTGACATAAATAATATTGGTTGAAAATTTTGAATATCTTAACATGTTTAAACTTCAAGAAGTTTTATGAAAATGATTGTAAAATCATATCTTACTATTTGCATTCATATTTGAAAATTTTTCATCCATAAAACTATATCAATATTCTTTATTATTTCTATATAAATTGAGAATTTTGAAACTAATTAATCAAATTGAAATTGACTAATAATAATAATAATAAATATTAAGAATAATAATAGTAATACAAAATATTATTAGAAATGTGAAACTATCATTTTAGTAAGATAACTAATTGTAGTAGTTGTTTTTAACCTATGTTATGCTATGTAAGGTTTTAGTTTTTCAAGATTTAAATTCTTCAAGAATTTGAATACTTCTTTAAGGTAAGGAAAATTAACACACAATATTATAAGAAATGTCAAAGTATAATTTTAGAAAAATAGCTAATTATAATAGTTGTGTTTTGACCTATGTTATGTTGGTGAGGTTTAAGTTCTTCAAGATTTTTTTTTTTTTAGGAATTTGAATGCTTCTTCCAGGTAAGGAAATTAATACAAATTTTATGAAAGAAAATATATCATTTTTGTATGTTATTTTGGAATTATATAAAATGTTTTTTTACATGTATCAAATACATTTTGCATGAAAATATGTTAGATCATGATCTTCGGGTATTTTTTTGTAGTAGAAAAATATGAAGATATTATAATTTTTATAAGTTTGGATCAAATGAAACAAATTGTTTGGCTTTGGTTGATTGGCCCTAGTTGGTTTAAGAGAAATTGAAGCTGGGATTGGATGAGTATTCATTGCAAATCCATTAATGGTGATGATTATTTTGATGAAACAGAGCATGAGATTAGGTGTCTACCTATTTGCATGCTGACTAGGCTTATCCAACTTGTTGCTCTCTAATTTATGTTTACTATCTTTATTTAGTGAATTTGAAAAGGTACCTATCGTAGTGCCAATAAACCTTTGAGTGGGAGTGAGAAAATCTTTTGTGACTTTTTCTTTTGAATTATTAATCCAATTTAACTAATTTCCCAAATTAATTACTTGTTCAATGAAGCCAATCCGTGAAGAATGTAAAAGAAATCATCCCAAATGAATATAAAAAGTACTAGTACCAGTAATAACTTCTATATAATAGATAGAAACTCTTATAAAAAAAATGTTTAGATTTATCTTATGTCCCTAAAAATTATTTTTAAAAGATTTTAAAATTTAAGGTAGTAAATTTTTTTTTATATCTTCTATATAAATGTCATTTGTCGGTTGAATACCCTGTTCTTAGTGAGAGGTTTGTGTGTGATGCTGCAGCTTTAGAAGCTTTTAGGGGGGCTATTATTGTGCCTCTTTTGAGGGCTTTCTTGCTGAACAGGGCATTTCCTTTTGCTTATGGTACACCATATTTTTCTTCTGTTGCTTTTATGGATAAGCTCTTTGGATTTTCATATTTGATATTAGCAGTAGCTTTCACTAATACTATCATCCAATATCTTTTATCTTTTTCTGAAAAAAAGTTCTTTTTGAAAATTTCTAGAAATATGGGGACAAATTAACAAAGATTGATCATGATGTAAATCTGCGACTAATTGAAGAGTACAACGTCTATGGATTGTCAACTCTGATACTCTTAAAAAATGGACAAGAAGTTCCAAAAAGCAAAAAGAAAGGTGCAATTACAAAAACCAAGCTAAAAGAATATGTGGTGGATGCTATTCTGGAGTCGATATCAGTAGCATAGTCCACTTCTGGATTACAAAAAATTTGCTGCGTAATTATCTCCTTCTTTGTATATTAATTCTTATCCCATTTCATTTGTACAATATATATTTCTATAAACAATGGAAATAATTTTTCATGCCTAGCGATTTTCTGGTATCTATGCCCTGAATATTTATAGAAAACTGATGTTATTGTGTTTTTTGTGTTGGTGCACAACCAACAAAGAAGTATTTAGCTAGCCTCTGTGTGGTGCTAGGGACATGTGTCCACTGCATGCGTCGCAAGGGATCACATCATTAGGACATGTATCCACACCACGCACACCTTGATGCACGTGCCCATGCCTTATATAAGAGATTGCTTCTGGGTTTACTTTTCCATTTCATTTTGAGGGTTCATTTTCCATGCCTTCTCTGTGTTTTATCATTACTGCCTGTGACTTCAACTTTGTCTTTGGCTTTCAGCATTGTTGCCAACAGCCTTTCTTCTTTCAAGTTAGTTCTTTCTATCTTATGGTTTTCATTGTAGTGTAGTATTATGTTTCTCTATTCATATTGCTTTTTGTTTGAGTTTTTTTATCTTTGAAAATGCTTTCTCCATTTCTGCTTTTAAATGCTCTTGGTTGTTTGTTGTTGTGAGCATGGTTTTAAAAACCGGACCGGACCGGCCTATTCGACCAGTCAAACCGTCGACCGGTGAACTTTCCGGTTCGGTCCGTTTCAATGAACCGTTTGTGATCAAACCGGCATTGAACCGTTCAAACCGATGGTTGAACTGTTGAACCGGACAAACCGTCCGATTTTTTGCAAACCGGTCACACCTTAGATAACAAGCTTTTGCTTACCATGTAAAAGGCCTATTCCAGGCCCAACCTAATAAACCTATCTTTGGTCCAAGCCACTAGGGCCTAGTCCAATGATAAGCTTATAAAACTTTTATTTGGGCCATGCCTACAAAAGCCCAATTTGTTGGCATTTTTTATTTTAAAATAACACTTCTATTTGGGTCATGCTTCCCGGCCCAGCTTGCTAGCTTGTTTGGGTTAAAGGTAAGTTGGAAGGTATTTATAGAGCACATGGAACACATCATGTGCTTCCGATGTGGGATTGGGAATGAGACTGATTAGAGGAAAACATTGCCTCTTGAGGGTTGGAGAACTTTGATTTTATTTCAAATTTTTATCATATAAAATCTTTTAAAAAATGTAAATATTTAAATTCCTGTTTATTTTTATAATAATAATTATAAAAAATAATATAAATTAATTAATAGAATAATTTTAAAACAACAAAATACAAAGACAAAAAAATAAAATAAAATCTTATAAAATTTTTTATTTTAAATATATATTCTTTCTTAAATATTACATATTTCTATTTAATCAAATTTAAAATATTAAACTTTATCATTTAATTTAATATACCAAATATAAAAATCAAACATTATTAAAATTTGTAATTTTATATATTTTAATTTTTATAATTATTTTTAATTTTATATAATATATACATTATATATTTAATTATTTATTACATCACCGGTTCAACCGTGGTTCGACCGCCAGGCCGACCAGTGAATCGTGAACCGGTAACTTTTCCGGTTCGATCACCGGTCTGGTTTTTAAAACATTGGTTGTGAGGTTGTGTATGTATAGACTAGCTTTTTGGTGTCGGAATCTTCGTCTAGGCTTCCTATAGGGAGCTTTTTCTTTGCAAAGTTTGGGTAGTTTTAGATAACTTGCCCAACAAGTCTCTGTTTGATTAAGGTATCATTGTGTTGACCAATTTGTGCTTTTGCCACACCGGTATCTAAACGACTTTGTTTCTTATGGCATCATGTGTTGAAGCCTCGCGTCATCGGGGCCACCGCAGTTGCCAGATGGACGCTCCTTTTCAACTGAAGATGATACCCGCTTCAATCAATCTACAAAATATGTCCGGACAGGGGGTCCGGACACACTCTCCGATGGTTTTGTTAGCCTTCTCTTTGATATTTAGTCTATCCTCTTTTTTGAGTAAGAAAGCTTACCTTCTTTCATTGTATGAAGGCCTTTTATAGTGTCAGAAGTTCTGTCCCCTTTAATGGTGGGAAGACTTTTTGGCTTGTCATGATGGTGCTGAGGTGGTAGCAGAGCCATCATTGTCTTGCAGGCGACTGTCAGAAATTGTGGGAGTGATGACTTGCCGTCATCCCTATATTTTTGCTCTGCATGCGGCGGGGTGTAGGCTGTGACAAGTTGCCTGAAGTGACTCAGGATGGTCCCGTCGAGCGTGCTTCTGGCAGTGTAGACAAGGATGTCCCGCGTTTCGTGGCCAAGGCTTTTGGTTAAGACGCTAGCGTTGGGTTAGGACAATACATCCGGACAAAAGAGTGGGGTCGTCTAGATAATGAGTTTAAGAATGTCGTATGCCCCCCTGAGGGAATCCGAACAGAGAGTTGATGCTCCATGTGTCCCATGGAGGAATGCTCTACGAGGTTGCCACGTGTGTGTTTGGGGGTGGTCCCTACATCATGGATAGAAGAGGGGTCGCTTCCACAAGTGGTAGGTCACAACCCGCCAACGTACCCACCAACTTACCCGCCAACGTACTTGGCCAATAGCAATTACTGAACCCAACAGATAAAGATCCCCCAGTGGCAGATCCCTTGCTGACTACCGTATAAATCATTTTATCCATCCTCGGTGAGAAAGCTTACCATATGATGGTATGTGGAGGGGATGGCTTTCATGTAATGCAACCATGTGCGTCCCAAGATGGCGTTAAAGGGGGACAAATCTTCTACTACTGAAAATTGTACATTAAGAGTGATCGAGCCTGCTTGGACCGGTAGCACAACGTCTCCAAGGGAGGTGGTTGCCACTCCATTAAATCCCAACAAAATCCGCCAAGGATTTTCTAGGCCGGATAGCTAGAGTCTCATTTGCTTGATTACTGATGCCTGTAAGAGATCGGTCGAGCTGCTTGGGTTGACCAGGATCCATCTCACATCAAAGTCTCCAATCCCTAGAGATAGGATGAGGGCGTCATGGTGTGGTTGTAATATTCGTGTGGGATCTACTGGAGGGAAAATGATTGTCCCATCTATTGGGCAGGCGCTCCCACCAGTTAATCCGGGCTGGATGGAATTGGCACACTCACGTACCGATGCTGCTCGCAGCAGCCTCTGCCTCTTTCGTTTGGAGTCGTATTCCTCATCCAGGGGTCCTCCGTGGATGTAATTGATTACGACTCTAGGGGCGACTGGGGCCCTGGAGGTCCCGGAGTCGCGACTTCGGGAAGTATCTCCAACTCTGGCTTCTGAGCAAACGTACTACTTCAAATGCCTTGCTTTTATGAGCCTTTCTACCAAGTAATGAAGACTCCTGCATTACTCTGTAGTATGCCCATGCTCTTTATGATAAGCACACTTCTTGCTATGATCCTTCTTGGCTGGGTCCGCTCTGATGGGTTCAGGCCACCTGAAGTTAAACAGGTCTCGGATCATAGGAAGAAGCTTCTCATACAACACAATAAGGGGTGTGAGTGGTGGCAGCTCCGGGTGACTTTGCTCTCTCTGCCTACGACCAGACGGCCTTGGCTAGTTCGGAGGTTTGGAACTTCTTTCTGTGTCACTTCTGGCTGACTGTCCGACGACTAGAATTTGCTAGATGGCTGCGCGCACATCATCTTCCAGCATTGAGTATTTGCTTGCGTGCTGAAACAAGTCATTCATAGTTGTGGGAGGCTTTTTAGCGAGTGATTCAAAGAATGGGGTACCCGGGCATATGCTTCATTTAAAGATCTGGAGGACAGAATCCATGCTGTAAGCCTCTACTTGTAATACAACCTGACCCAACCATTTCACGAATTCCCTCAAGGACTCATTCTCCTGCATTTTTATATTTTGTAGGGTGCTGATATTCTATTTATGCCGGGCGGAGCACAGGTATTACCCCACAAAAGCTTCCGATAGATCCCGGAAGTTATCAACAGAGTTCGGGGGGAGTCGGTGAAACCATGAAAGAGCTTGGCCCTACAGGCTGGCGGGGAATACCTTGCACAACAACGCGTCATTCCCTATGTCGAGAGTCATGAGTTGCCGATAGTGCATGATATGGTCAAACAGATCGCTAGACCCGTCATACGCAAAAAATTTTGACACGAGAAATCCCCTTGGGGGATCTTAATGGATAATATGTGAGCTAAAAGGCGTGAAGAGCATGTCATCCAACCGCTTGCTAATGGAACCTGGGGGTGGTTCATTTGATGAGTTCCTTCCAACTTGTCGTACCGCTTGGTGCGGGGGGTTGTTCTGGACAGTGGGTGCAACTTGGGGGTTGGGATACGTTTCCTAGGTTGCAGCCATCAGCAACCTCCTTACCAGGCTCCTGCGATCCCAACCTTGCTCGCATTGCGTCTGACCTCTAGGGTCTTTTATCACGCTGTCTCTTTCATGAGAGATGGGTAGAGTCTGAGCTTTCATTTTATGGAGCATGATACGTGGGCATGGGTCGTTCCCGAGATCGCTCATCGCGCATATCAGGGATGACCCCTGTAGTTCCGGGGTACACTGACTCTAGGCCAGGCCTAGAATTCGCCCCCTGGCCTCTCGGACGTTGGTCGTGAGGAGGTCCTAAGAACGAAACCTAGATGCGTAACACTGCATTTTCTTCTCTCAGTCTCGTCGTTTCTTGGAGAAAGGCTTGCATTTGCCACTCGCTCTCCAGTTGTCGCCTTTCCATGGTTTCGTGCCATTCGAAATAGCCTTCGTCTCCTCTGGCTGACGAACGACTCTTGAAAGGTGTGGACATCTTTGCTGTTGCTTGGGTTGCCACAGACTGCGCCAATATTGAAGCCTCGCGTCACCGGGGTCACCGCAGTCGCCAGATGGACGCGCCTTTTCAACTAAAAATGATACTCGCTTCAATCAACCTACAAAAAATGTCCGGACAGGGGATCCGGACACACCCTTCGATGGTTTTGTTAGCCTTCTCTCTGATATTTAGTTTATCCTCTTTTTTTTAGTAAGAAAGCTTACCTTCTTTCATTGTATGAGGGCCTTTTATAGTGTCAAAAGTTCTGTCCCCTTTAATGGTGGGAAGACTTTTTGGCTCGTCATGATGGTGCTGAGGTGGTGGCAAAGCCATCATTGTCCTGCAGGCGACTGTCAGAAATTGTGGGAGGGATGACTTGCCGTCATCTCTATCTTTTCGCTCTTCAGGCAACGGGGTGTAGGCTGTGACAGGTTGCCTGAAGTGACTCAGGATGGTCCCATCGAGTGTGCTTCTGGCAGTGTAGACAAGGATGGCCCGCGTTTTTCGGCCAAGGCTTTTGGTTAAGACGCTAGCTCTAGGTTCAGACAATACGTCCGGACAAGAGAGTGGGGTCGTCTGAATGACGAGTTTAAGAATGTCGTATGCCCCCTTGAGGGAATCCGAACAGAGAGTTGATTTGCCACATGTCCCATGGAGGAATGCTCTGCGAGATTGCCATGTGTGCGCTTGGGGGTGGTCCCTATATCATGGATAAAAGAGGGGTCGCTTCCACAAGTGGTAGGTCACAACGAGGCGGGATGAAAGTTACTAGATCCGAGTGCTCCAAAACAGAACGCATTATAGACGAGCTATATGAACAAGAGTTTAGGCTCTTTTTCACATCCCCGACTCTATACCCATCCAGTTGTTAGACGAAGAAGCTCTGTTAACATATGGGCTTCCCTATGATATGGTTTACTTCACGAAGGAACAGTTCGTAGCTAAACTCTATTTCCAAATTTCGTCTCTCCTCAAACAGTTCTTACACTTCTCCAAGATTCCACTCGCCTACATTCATCCAAACATCATCCAGAGGTTCATAGGATGTAATGTCTTGGATGCACTGTATCAACTTGACCTCTCATTCTTGGAGATTCTCTTTGTTTATACCATCAAGATGAGCCCTAAGGAGAGGTTTAGCTCATCATCTCATATCCTTTCTCTTTAGTTTGTAACCGATCTTCCTGATTCCAACAAAGATTGGGCTAAAGAGCATGTCTTCATATCTAGCCCTTGGAGTGGTTCAACAAAGGGATCAGATCAACTGTTCAGCCCTTGAACTACTAAGTATAGTTTTTGTTTGCATTGTTTTTCTATTATTGCTCTGTACAACTTCATTGATTAAATAACAAATGTTTTCTCCGTGCAGCCAAAGAGAGGTGCGACCACTTGGTTGAGTGGTGGACAAATCTTCATTGACCCATCTTAACAAGTTCGAGATTGATGAAGTCGAACAGAAGTTCTCTATGCTACTGACCGAGAAGAACTTGGAAAGTTTATTGGAGCACCATCAGGCGTTTGTAATTCTAGCGTTTCCAAGACTTGTTTCTTCTATCTTTGTTCTTGGCGAGCATTTTGTCTTAAAGAATTTGCATTCTACAAAGTTGTCGGGCTCACTGATGCTAAGGCAAGGTAAGCTTATTTGGACAAGCATGAAAAGAAACACTAGGAGGGCGCCCTACGCCAAACTCTTGTTTTTGCATCCCATCCAGCTTCGAGCTCCACACCCCAGTCGACTAAGGCAAAACCTACACCCTGTCCAGCTGAGAAGAATCAAGCATAAACTCAAGCGACTACATCTAATGAGGCTATTGTATCAGATGGCGTTGAGCATAGTGAGGCTCTCGATCGCGTTGTTCTGCCCATAATCAATGAAGAAGAAGAAGAAGAAAAATAAATAAATAAATAAATGACTACCAATTTGCATGTCAATTTTTGTGAAAGGCAAAAAAAAAAAAACTATCTGAAGCCCTTAAGGTTGCATCTCCTCCAGCTAAGAAGGGGAAGACGAGTGCCGAGAAGGGTTCGACCTCAAAGTCTTCTCTTGCTCTTCCTCCAGCTACTGCTCCCTCGTTTACTCCAGCAGCTAAGCTGTTTGTTGAGGAGCTTCCTTTCTACTCTATGGGGGTACTTGTTGTTATTCTGGCTGGATCCACTCCAAGCTCCTAGCCATCCCCTGCTACAACAAAGGACATGCTTAGCCAGGAAGAGTTAGACGAATTGCTAAAGCACTTCCCTTCATTCATAGACATGGAACCTTCTGTCACCAATATGAATTACCTCTTTTTGACTGCTCAACGGATCTTGGTCGAGGTTGACAACGACCCTGAACAAAGTTTCACTGCTCATGCTCCCTTTGGGACTCCGAACAGGGCTATAGAGGTAATCATGCCTATGAAGAGGTATTCTGCCATGTAGATGGCTGAAGTAGTAAGAAACATCCCGTCTTTCCATTATTTTTCTTTCTTTTATCCCATGCTTCATCTAACTTTGGTTTATCTCCTTAAATTGTAGCTGG
>JAJJMG010034130.1:0-18358 GCA_022058835.1 Vitis aestivalis var. linsecomii x Vitis rupestris | reverse complement strand
ACTATAAATACATTATATTCAACACTCCCCCTCAAGCTGGAGCATATACGTCATATGCACCAAGCTTGTTACAAATATATTTAATCCTAGGACCTCTGAGAGATTTAGTGAAGATGTCTGCTAGTTGATCATTTGAATTAACAAAACTTGTAGCAACACATCCTGATGCGATCTTCTCTCTAATGAAATGACAGTCAACTTCAATATGTTTGGTCCTTTCATGAAAGACTGGATTGGATGCAATATGTAATGCGGCCTGGTTATCACAGATGAGTTTCATCTATTCATCCTTTCCAAATCTCAACTCTCGAAGAAGATGTCTCAACCATATGAGTTCACATGTTGCCAAAGCCATAGCTCGATACTCGGCTTCAGCGCTAGATCTGGCCACTACATCTTGTTTCTTACTCTTCCAAGATATTAGATTACCTCCAATAAAAACACAGTACCCTGAAGTGGAACATCTATCTGTGGGTGAGCCAGCCCAATCTGCATCTGTGTAACCAACAACCTGAGTATGACCTCTGTTCTCGTACAACACACCTTGGCCTGGTGTACTTTTGATATATCGAAGAATGCGGATTACGGCATCCCAATGGCTATCACATGGTGACTGTAGGAATTTACTAACAACACTCACAGGAAAAGAAATGTCTGGACGAGTAATGGTGAGATAGTTCAATTTACCTATGAGTCGTCGATATCTCCCGGGGTCTCCTAAAGGCTCCTCCTGTCCTGGTACAAGTTTGACATTCGGATCCATAGGTGTGTCTACCGGTTTACAGTCTAACATACCGGTTTCTTCCAGGATGTCTAAAGCATACTTCCTTTGGGAAAGGACCACACCAGAACTGGATTGAGCTATCTCAATTACCAAGAAATACTTGAGTTTCCCCAAGTCTTTGGTCTGAAAGTGGGTAAAAAGATATTGCTTTAGTTTCTGAATACCATCCTGATCACTGCCTGTAATGACGATGTCGTCCACATAAACAACCAGATAAATACACTGCCCCAAAGAGTTATGATGATAGAAAACTGAATGGTCTGTTGTACTGCGAAGCATGCCATACTCTTGAACAACAGAACTAAACCGGCCAAACCATGCTCGAGGAGATTGTTTCAAGCCATATAGAGAACGGCGTAACCTGCACACTAAACCAAACTCCCCTTGAGCAACAAAACCAGGAGGTTGCTCCATATAAACTTCCTCGGCAAGATCACCATGAAGGAAGGCATTTTTAATATCCAACTGATAAAGAGGCCAAGAACACATAGCAGCCATGGAGAGAAGCAGACGGACAGAAGCAATCTTGGCAACAGGAGAGAATGTGTCACCATAATCAGAACCATAAACCTGAGTATAGCCTTTAGCAACTAAGCGGGCCTTAAGGCGATCAACCTGACCATCAGGACCAACCTTAACTGCGTAGACCCAACGACAGCCAACGGTAGATTTACCAAAGGGTAAAACAACAAGATCCCAAGTGCCATTAGAGTGTAAAGCAGCCATTTCATCCACCATTGCCTGTCGCCAGCCTGGATGAGAAAGAGCTTCAAGGGTGCTCTTTGGAAGAGAAACAGAGGATATAGCAGAAACAAAAGCAGAATAGGGTGAAGATAATCGATGATAACTCAAAAAATTGTAAATAGGATGAGGATTACGAGTAGAGCGAGTACCTTTCCGAACAGCAATGGGTAAGTCATTAGGAGAAGGCAGAGTCGGGGCAGGTGAAGCCGAAGGGATAGGAAGTGAGTCAGCAGGTGCCTCAGCAAAAGGGAGAAGAGCAACGACACGAGGGCGACGATGATAAACCTGAAGTGGTCGAGGAGGCATAGCATCAAGTGGGGAGACAATGGGAATAGGCAAGACTTCAGAAACAGGAAGAGACTCAGAAGTGGTGGAAAAGAATGGTGAGTCCTCAAAGAAGGTGACATCAGCGGAAATAAAGTATCGATGAGTCTCAAGGGAATAACAACGATAACCCTTCTGAAGTCTGAAGTATCCCAAGAAGAGACACTTCATGGCTTTAGCGGAAAGCTTGTCCTGTCCAGGAGTGAGAATATGAACAAAGCAAGTACAACCAAAGACACGAGGAGGAAGGAAATAAAGTGGTTGGTCAGGGAAGAGAAGGGAGTGAGGAATCTGATCGTGTAAGACAAAGGAGGGCATACGATTAATCAAATAACAAGCGGTAAGAACAGCGTCCCTCCAAAAACGAAAAGGAACATTACTATGGAGGAGGATAGTACGAGCTGTCTCAACAAGATGTCGATTCTTGCGTTCAGCTACCCTATTTTGTTGAGGAGTATGAGCACAAGAAGACTGATGAAGAATCCCATGATGAGACATAAACGAAGTAAATGGGGCTGAAAAATATTCCCTGGCATTGTCACTGCGTAACACACGAATAGAAATATTGAACTGGGTTTGGATTTCAGCATAAAATTTCTGGAAAATAGAGAATAACTCAGCTCGATTTTTCATTAAAAATAACCAAGTACATCGAGAATAGTCATCAATGAAAGTGACAAAATACTGAAATCCTAAAGTAGACGCAGTCCGACAAGGACCCCAAACATCAGTGTGGACAAGCTCAAAAGGAGACTTTGCCCGATTATTCAAACGCTTTGGGAACGAGACACGAGTATGTTTCCCAAGCTGACATGACTCACACAGAAGCGACGACAAAGTGGAAAAACGAGGGACCATATTCTGGAACTTGGAGAGACTAGGGTGGCCCAGACGATTGTGAATGAGGAGAGGAGCATCAGTGGAAATGCAAACTGTAGGAGATGAATCCGAGATGAGGTGATAGAGGCCTTGAGACTCACGTCCTATGCCAATCGTCTTCCCCATACTCCGGTCCTGCAAGGTCACAAATTTATCAGAAAGGGTAATAGAGCAATTAAGAGTACGAGTGATTTTGCTGATGGAAATAAGATTAAAAGGACATTCAGGAGTATAAAGGACAGAAGTGAGAGGTAGAGAAGGCAGAGGAAGGGCCAAACCAATACCTTTAGCCACAATTTGAGAACCATTAGCTAAGGTAACAGTAGGTAAAGCAGAGGTAGTAGTAATAGAGGAGAAAAGATCCTTATTACCAGATAAGTGATCAGAAGCTCCAGAATCTAGAATCCAGGGTCCAAGAGAAGATGTGTAGGTAAGGCAGGCAGAGGCATTACCAGGCTGGGCAACAGAGGCAACAGAAGCCTGAGATGCGGAAGAGCTCGAAGGCTGAGACAACGGAGAATTAGAGGACTGGGCCACATGGGCAGTGTGAGGAGGTCGTCCATGTAACTGATAGCAACGATCGCGAGTGTGGCCAAGTTTATTGCAATAGGTGCAATAAGGACGTTGACCTCTACCTCGAGTACCACTGCGGCCTCCTCGAGAGCTAGTTTGAGAAACTAACACAGAAGAATCTGAAATGCTATCAAATGGCAAAGTCTGAGTGGAGGAGATACGGAAGAGGCGAGCAAACACATCATCCAAGGACGGAACTGATGAACTACCAAGAATCTGATCGCGAACAGGCTCAAGATCTGGACGGAGGCCCATAAGAGTAAGAACCATGAAGAACTTGTCAAGCTGTGTTTATTGAGCCCCAACATCAGGAGTAAGAGGCAGCACAGTCAAAAACTCCTCCTTAAGAGAGGCAATCTGGCCAATATAAGTAGATAGATCCAAGTCCTGTTGGCTGATATGGACAATAGCAGAAGCCACCTTATAAAGATGTTGGATATCATTCGAATATAATCCTTTGGCCTGAGTCCAAAATTTAAAACAAGTTTTGTAGGCCCGAAGATGAAGAAGAATCTTGGGATCAACCGATTGCCATAATACACTACATAACTGTGCATCTATCTTCCTCCACTGTACGCAGTCAACCTCAGGGATATCTGCCTCCTGTGTAATCAAGTGATCCTCATATCCTTGACCCATAAACCAAAGTTCAACAGAGGCAAACCAAGAAAGATAATTGTCACTGCCAACCAATTTCTCCGAAGTAATCATAGGAGATCCAGATATAACAGAGGAAAAAATGGAAGTTTTAGTAGCCATATCTACTTATCTGGAGAATGAAGTATATTTGGATCGAAGAGAACCCTAATACGGCTGCAAATCGCGGCGTGGCACCACTGGAAAGGGAGACGGCTTCAGATTGCGGCGTGGCACCACCGGAAAGGTAGAAGAACACTTCCTTAGGCACGTGCAGGGATTAGGATGGAGAAAAAGTAGCCGAAGCTCGCCGGAAAAACTGTTTGGAGGGTCGGCGGAGGCAAAAAAAACCCAAAACAGGTACGTGCAGGGCTCGGATGGCAGAACCAGGGATGAAGGAAGGCTAGTCGGCGTCAGGCGAGGCTGGAGGAGGAGGTGCGTGGCCGGGAAAGTCCTCACGCGCCGGCACGTGAGATGCAGTCGCCGGACGGAAAATTGCGCGTGGCCGGCGCGTGGATGATCTTTTGGTTCCGGTGCCTTCACAAAAGTTGGAGATCTCCTCCAAGCGCTCCTTCTGGTATGGTCGGTGTCGGAAAAAGACATCGCCGGAAGTTCGCCGGAAAAGTTTGCCGGCGGTGAGTGTTTTCTGACGACGATCCGACTGATCGGAAAGTATTAGGAGATGGGGAAGGTGACCGGAATGAAACACGGTCACCGGAAGGTTTCCCGGAGTTGATGACACGGGAAACTGGAAAGAATTAGGTCTTCTCCCTTGGCTCTGATACCATGTTGAGAGAGAGAGAAAGAAGAAAGACCTTAATTCTCATTCATGTAATATCTACTTACAATTGAGAAATATATATATATACAAAGCTAGGAGTCCTAACTACCATACATGTGACCTATATTAACAAGGAAAGATTATACACTATAAATACATTATATTCAACAAGTCCTATTCATGCAATCAAGCCCAAAATACAGCAATATTCAAAAGTATAAATAAGGAACAAAAGCAAAAAAAAATTACTTGGAAACCCCAAATTCCATGTATTTAGGGGAAAACCATGGAACACTCTTACCCAACTAATCAGCTGGAAATCTGTCCATAGGAACCAATCCATGATCATCAGCATTTAATCTTTCCAAATTCTTACCGCAAACCTGTGAATCCACATGATACTGCTCTCCTAGTTTGCCTTTTAGTAGATCTCCTACACAAATCTAAAACTCCATAGAATCCAATAACTCTTGACGAGTCATGTATAATACATACAAGGTCAAGGTCTTAAGATTGTGGTTTCAAAAATCAATTTGACTAAGTTCAGTCAAAAGGTTGAATTTTATAAAAAGATTCTCTGGATGTTTTTCTCAATTTAATGCCAGAGAATCAATAGAAAAGCAATCATCTGGATTTTGTGATTCTGGACAAAGCTACACAATCAGGCTAGATCTCTGAAAGGAGAACTTGGAATAAAGGAGTTCTCCAAACAAGCCAGACTATGCAATTGTTTGATCAACCTCCCAATTGATTTAATTGCAATTTTCCATCTTAGTTGATCAATCCAAATGGAAATATCTATGTCAATCAACTGAACAACACTGTAGATCGATCAATAGCAATTATCCTATGCTTTAGCCCTGCTATTGGTAAAGACTAGTTTTAGTACAACAAAACAATTTGTAAGAATAACAAGAACCATATTTGGTTTTCCTAAGTTGGACTTGATTCAAAGGTATCTTACCATCCCTAATATGCGGTAGAAGACTACTTGCAATTGCATAAATGTTCAAAATGCATTATGACTATAACCTCATCAAGCTTCATTTTAGACCGATTGGATGTATTGGACAAACTAGGAATTCAAATTACAACTGTATGTTGTAGGGAAATGACGATACTACAACTTTGAGGATGAAAAATCCTAACAAACGTTGTTTCAAAAACTAAAACTTGACGTTGAAGACAAAGTATGAAGTGCCAATATGAGGTTCATGTGAACCTTGAATACTAATCCAAAATTTAGCTTGAGTTAGAGCTACAGAAACCTTCTTAGAGCTTTTACTCTTCCTAACATTGGGAATTTAATCACCTAGAGCATTAGAGTCATACCTATATCATGCTTACAACTAGAATGACCCTTCTTATAAGAATGAGTGCATGAATAATGCCCGAGAAGGTGTTTCTAAGATGGAGATGATATCACTAGCCTTAAAAATTTTATTTTACCACAACTAACAGTGGAAGACTTAAAGTAGCAACTTTAACATTACATGACAACATGACTCGAAAATGATACAAATTTTAGCAAGTCCGAGTTAGGTGTAATCATGTTCGCGTCAACTCAATTAATAAATGGGTTGTGTTTAGGTTTGACAACTCAACCTGTTTGCTTAATCATATCAAAATGACCTATTTATGGCACAACCCATTTATGACTCCTTTATAGTACAATACATTTATGACTTGTTTAACGCATTTATTTAATCATGTCAAAATGACCCATTTAAACCCAACCTATTTATAACCCATTTAACTTATATAAATTTATTAATTTTATATATTTAAAAATTAAATACATATTTTTAATTAGAAATATCATATAGTTAAAAAAATTAAATAACTAACTAAATAAAATTTTATACATTTCATTATAAAGATTTAAATTATTATATAATTAAAACATTAAAAAATAATAATAAATAAGTGTAAAAGTAAATTTTAATTTAAGTTTAATGGATTAGAATCATATGAACAAGTTTAACATTTAGAATCATGTTAAAGAATTTAATGAGTTAGAATCATATTAACAAGTTATTTGTGTCAATTCATATACAATCCAACTCAACCCATTTATTAAATGGATTAAATGAAGCATGTTCATGCCAAGTCATTCTGACATGATTATTAATCGAGTCATATTCGGATTGAGTAAATTTTCACTATTTCTTACCTCAACACAACACAAATCTGACACAACATAACCGATTGCCACCACTAGGACTCATCTACATACCCTAGTCCTTTTATCAAACCAACACTTGCGACTTTTATGCAGCTTGTCCAATCATAAATATCCTCTATGTATTTATGTGAGACTTCATTCCCAAGGCACACTCCACTTTCCCAAACTTCCCCTTCCATCATCTAAGCCAGAATTTAGATCAATATCATTTGGCAAGGAAGCAACAAAGATGGGTAAAATTTACAATTTCTTCATCAATGTAGCACCTCCCAACTCATTTAACTCAAAAATACTATCATGCCAAGTTGAATTCATTGATCTTATCCTCAACATTATTCCAGTCAAGATCTTAATAAAGATCCATCTCCTGCCAAAGGCAATTCATAGCATTGAAATGAGTCATCAGTCCCTGGTCTCCTTACTTGATTTCAGGAGCCTTATGTTTTAGATCAAATAAGATTGAGTCGTTGTCCATATCTGAAAATGCAATATTAATAGCATCCTAAACAGCATAATCAGGATCAGTCACACTTAGAGCCTTCTTTGAGCCATCCAAATATCTCATCTTGCCTTGATCTTTGTTAAAGAACCTTACTGGTTATGTCCAACGCAGAAAATTTTGCCCATTGAGACACGAGTTGTAATATGTATAACAGGACTTTCTGTAGAATCAGAAACTTGTCCTATGGGGACTTCCTTTGCCTTAGACATATCTTTGAATATTGTCCTCTAGCAACACTAGCAATTAGGGTCACTTAAGAAAATCCCTAAACCCAAAAAAAAAAAAAAAAGAGTCTAATACCATGAGGGAAAGGATGAAAAAAAAAAAATCTATTAATTTGACTCGATGAATTGTCTACATGGTTGCTGCTAAATATAGACATGAGTAACGCTAGGATCAAGGCTAAAAACTAGGAAGAAAAAATGGGAAAATAACTGTAAAAATTTCAAAACAATGTAAATATAGGAACAAATCAACCTAATTAATCCAAGAATTTTAGGCTATTCCACCAAGTTCGACTTCTTATCTTTAACAGTAAACTCCTCCAGGCTGTATGGCCTGATTTGATTCCGAGTTCTCAGCAAACATTGATATTAGTCTCCTTTTCCTTAATAGAAATTAGTCCCATGTCCTCACTGATTTAAAAACTAAGCCTCCATCCTCTTTTTATGGTAGGAAACATTTTTTTCTCTTGTTGGGAACTAAACCCAGAATCTTCCACATCCCCATTCTAATCCCTTGCCACTTTAGTCAAGCCGGCAACTAAGCCTCCAATCTAAAGTCAAAAACTATAGCGGTTTGGAATAAATTTTGGCCCTTTGGTCCAAATATATTGAAAAAAAAAATTACAGTTATGTGTAAATGAGTAGGGTAACTAACCAAGGTTGCAAAACATTAAGGTTCAAGAAATATACAAATTGGAACTCTCTAATTAGCCGACTTAATTATAAAAGCATTATTAGTGTTATTGCCACAATAAATTTTCACAAGTTACTCATCATACAACAATAATGAAAGAATCAACAATATCACTGATATTTCCACCAAAATATCAGCAATTTGGGGTGTCGATACAGAAAGAGTGAGGTAAAAGGTAATGTGCAAAATTTCCTCAAAATATCACCACAATTTCTTCAAAATATCAATACTATCAAAATAAGGAAAATCTAAGACTTGATCCGTCAAATTATCACTGATATATCCTAATATTTTGACGATATTTGGAAAGTATCAACATTTTTCATTATGATCATTTGTGAAAATCTGGAAGGTACAGCTGTGATATAGTTGTTTCCTATTCTAATTTTATCTCCTGATTTTATGTGAAACTTTCTCCTAAAATCAAGGATAGATTTCACTTTCTAAGGAAAATGACCTCAACCATTCATGTATAAATATCAATGCAAGAATCAGTTCGAAAGGAGAGATAAAAAAATAAAAAAGTAGTATTTTTTCTCCCTCAAATTTCTTCATCATTAAAAAAATTCCAGCTCCCTTTTTTTTTCCAATGGGAACCACATAAGTCATCATTTTGATATTATATGTAATATGTTGTCACCACATTAGTTTTTAGTATTCACTTTCAAATTCTTACTTGTTTTCAGCACATATTATATTATTGACCATTAACACTAATTTTATCATACGTATCTTATTCTATTAAAAACACTTGTTTAATTTGGGCATTATTGTTTATGTTATCATTGTTGAAAGTTTCAAAGTTTCCATGTTTTGAGATCAATTTCTGTAATTTCTTTCATTTTTACTGATATCAATATTGATATTTTCTTAATATTTCCAATGACATCGAACCACCAGTATTTCCAATCGATATTGACATTTTCATCTTTATCATATAGATAAAATATCATGTTATAAATACAACCATACACATTCAAACAAGTGAGAAGACAAAGCAGCAATTGGAAAAGCATTACATAATAAAACACCAAAAAGAAACTGCATGTTGTTGTGATCATAAATGCAAGTAAAAATTCCATACCGTAGTCAACACTAACCTGCCAAGAGTTCCAAATGTCCCGTGCCTGATGCACGATAAGCAACAAGATCACCTAATAATCGGGCCACCGAATAAACCTCATCCTCCTCCAATGCACTCCTATATTAATCAAGTAAAAAAATGAAAAGGAAAAATCAGAATGCAAATATTAAACAAAATTCTGTGGGTCAACCATAACACAGGGAAGCCTACAAGTATTTGAAACGTCCCAGACAGCACAAAGCCTCACGAATGCCACGATCGAATACCTCCCGGTAATGAGCTTTCCATGCATTATCTTGGGTTGCATAAAAGGACCTCCATCTAAGAACATCAGATCCCGTAAAACATTGTACCAATGCTACAAAACATACTAGGATCATATAAGCCACCACTATATGTTTCTTCCACTGGTAACCTTTTGGAACTGTCCCTGCATTCAGGACAGAGTTGAAGACAACTATGAGCCTCCACAACAAAAACATAAAGAAGAATCTTTAACAACAGTACTTTCTATCAATATATTTATCGATGTGGAAGAAAAAAAATCAACATTCCACCATATTAAATACTGATTACATTCCCCTCTATATATATAGATGATAATACTCATCTATTTTAGGGATATTTACAACTTACCTAAAAAAAAATCAAAACTACCTCAATCTTAGCCCCTAACATTGCTGACAGATCATCAAATTAAATCTTCCTATAATTCTACACTCCCCCTCAAGCTGGGCGGTAAATATTTATTAACCCCAGCTTGGAACTCAAATCATCAAACACCTTTCTCGGTAGAGCCTTGGTAAGAATGTCAGCTGTTTGAAGGCATGTAGGCACGTACAACATCTTGATTATTCCTTCCTCTATCTTCTCCTTTATGAAATGTCAATCAATTTCCACATGTTTTGTTCTATCATGATGTACTGGATTTTTTGCAATGTTGATTGCTAACTGATTATCACAGCACATTTTCATAGGTTCTTCATCTGAAATCTTTAATTCCTTTAGCACCCTTCTTAACCATATTCCCTCACAAATGCCGTGTGCCATCGCCCGAAATTCAGCTTCTGCACTGCTCCTTGACACCACTGATTGCTTCTTACTTCTCCATGTGACCAGATTACCCCACACATATGTGCAGTACCCTGAAGTTGATCTTCGGTCTTATACTGATCCTGTCCAATCTGCATCGTTGAACACTTCAATATCTCTTCTTTGGTTCTTCTCAAAAAATAATCCTTTACCTAGTGTTAGTTTTAGGTATCTCAAGACTCTATACACAGCCTCCATGTGTTCTTCATTTGGATTATTCATGAATTGACTATCCATGCTGACAGAAAAATCAATATATGGTCGTGTGTGAGATAGGTATATTAGTTTACCCACTAATCTTTGGTATCTCCCTTTATCCACGAGTGCACAATTTTCCTTAGCTCCTAGTTTGGTTGTTGGATCAATAGGAGTATTTGTTGGCTTACACCCAAGCATTCCAGTCTCTTTTAAGAGATCCAGGACATATTTTCTTTGTGAGACAGAGATTCTCTTTCTTGACCTTGCAATCTCCATACCTAGGAAGTATTTAAGATTCCCAAGGTCCTTGATCTCAAATTCTGCAGCTAGAAAACTTTTGATGGTGCGGATTTCCTCTTCATAATCTCCCGTTAGAATTATGTCATCCACATATACAATGAGGACAGTAAGCTTTCCTGCAGGAGAGTGCTTAACAAATAGAGTATGGTCCGTCTGACATTGGGAGTAGCCATGTTTCTTAACTACCTTTGTGAATCTTTCAAACCAGGCTCTTGGAGATTGTTTGAGCCCATATAGAGATCTCCTAAGTTTACAAACTTTGATGCGTGTAGTTTGTGTCTCAAATCCTGGAGGAATTTCCATGTAAACTTCTTCAGCTAGGTCCCCATTTAGGAATGCATTCTTAACATCTAGTTGGTGGAGAGGCCAGTCAAGGTTTGCAGCCAAAGATAGTAGAACCCGAACTGTGTTTAACTTGGCTACAGGGGCAAATGTCTCCTCATAGTCGATTCCCTATGATTGGGTGAATCCCTTTGCAACCAGTTGTGCCTTGAATCAATTAACACTCCCATCTTCATTATATTTGATTGTGAAGATCCATTTGCAGCCTACTAGGCGTTTTCCGGCTGGTAATTCTGAGATTTCCCAGGTTCCATTTTTTTCAAGTGCATGAATTTCTGCATACACTGCTGATTTCCACTCAGGTGAGCCGAGAGCTTCTTGTATATTATTAGGAACCTAGATGTTGTCGAGGTTGGCAACAAATGTTTTGAACTTCGGTGACAATCCTTCATATGACACAAATGTGTATATAGGGTGTTTTGTGCATGATCTTACACCTTTTCTCACAACAATAGGAAAGTCACTATCATCATTAGTTTCGGGATTATAGTTACCTGATGGATCTTCACTTGATCTAGAACTTGGGTTAGACTCTTGGGGTTGCTCAAGAGATGCTTGTTGTTCCATCTCCTTTTGGTTCTTTCTCCTTCTTGAGTAGGTAATCAACTCATCATTCTTTGTTGATTGAATAGTGTCCAGATTTTGAGGAGGTGGATTAGTAGGCGGATTGTTGGTTTGATCTTGAGAAGGAGATTCAAGGAAGTAAGGAGACTCAAGGAAGAAATTTTGAGGAGGAATGGATTCATGATTTAGTGATGGGTAGGGTTGGTCAGAATTAGGAGAGAAATGAGATGATTCTTCAATATCCCAAAACTGGTATTCCTGGATAAAATTAGTCTCCCCTGAATATCAGATTTGGAGAAATAAGGTTGTTGCTCAAAGAAGGTGACATCCATGGAGTGATAGAACTGTTTAGTGGCCGGTGAGTAGCACTTATATCCTTTTTGAGTTGGAGAGTACCCAAGGAAAATACATTTAAGAGCTCTAGGATCAAGTTTGTCCCTGTGTTGTTGATGGACATGGACAAAAGCTGAGCACCCGAAAACTTTGAATGGGATTATGGAGATGAGACGAGTATTGGGAAAGGACTAAAGAAGAATTTGACAGGGAGTCTGGAAGTCAAGAATACGAGATGGCATCCTATTTATGAGATAGGCGGCAGTGAGGATGGCTTCACCCCAGAAAAATTTTGGTACATGGGTAGAGAACATTAGGGAGCAAGCAACATCAAGAAGATGCCAGTTTTTTCTTTCGGCAATACCATTTTGCTGAGGAGTGTTGACACAGGAACTTTGGTGAACTATACCATGACTCAAGAGACAATCATTAAGAATGGAGTTGAAATACTCTTTGGCACTGTCAGTTTTCAGAATTTGGATTTTTGCTTGGAATTGTGTTTGGATCATGGTGTTGAAGGTTTTGAAAATCTAGTTTGCCTCTGATTTTTCTTTCATGAGGAATACCCATGTGAGTCTAGTGTGATCATCAATAAATGAAATGAACCGGCGAGAACCAATAACATTTTTGATCCTAGAAGGACCCCATACATCACTATGAATCATGGAAAAAGGTTGAGATGCTTTGTAGGATCAGTTAGGATAAGAATTACGAATATGTTTAGAAAATTGATAGATCTCACATTGAAACTCATTTGGATTTTTATTATGGAATAATGAAGGAAACAACTTCTCAAGATACAAGAAATTTGGATGACCTAACCTATAGTGCCATAACATAATTGCACTATCATTATTAGATTGACTCACAGACAAAGAAATAGGACTACTGGACACTGAACAATTAGAATGATGAGTTGCTCCTTGAGGAGGATCATTAACCTCTAGAAGATAGAGCCCCGAACACATCTTAGCACTGCCAATCGTCTTCCCCGAGTCCTAGACCTGAAATTCACACAGATTTGAGCCAAATTTAGTAACACGGTTGAGATCCCGAGTGAGTTTACTAATGGACAATAAATTGCAATTTAATTTTGGCACAAGGAGAACTGAATCAAGAGTGATGTTCTTTGAAACTCTAACAGAACCTGTACCAGCCACCTTTGAGAGTGAACCATTGGCTATTCTCACAGTTAAATTTTTATAGCATGGATTGTAAGTGGAAAAAAGCTTCTCATCTCCAGTCATATGATCAGATGCTCCTGAGTCTATAATCCATGGACTTAGCTTCTCCTTTTTAACATTTAGAGCACTCAAAAAATTACCTTTTTGTGCCAAGGAACCAGTACCAACCACAGTGGGGGCAGGTGCAGGCAAGGATTGGCTGAACAATTTCTGTAAGACTTCTATCTGTTCCTTGCTGAAGGGAGTGGGTTCAGGTGATGGTTTTTCATCCATGGAGACAAGGTTGCCCCGTCCTTCTTTGTCATTGGCAAACCGGGAAGGCTTCCAGTCTGCAGGTTTGTCGTGAATCTTCCAGCAGGTGTCCTTGGTGTGACCAGGACGTCGACAATGATCACACCATGGTCGCCCTTTCTTTGGTCTGTGATCATTGTTGTTGGATGGATTTCCTCTAACTGCAAGGGCTGAGCTCTCAGGATTTGTCACAGAATCTTGAGAGCCCATCATGATCTTCTTTCGACTTTCCTCTCTCCGAACTTCTGAAAATGCTTCCCGGATATTTATTAGTGGTTTGGATCCTAAGATTCTTCCTCGTACTTCATCGAGATTCTTATTTAATCCAATCAGAAATTTGTATATTCTTTTCTGTTCAATAATCTGTCTGTACCTGATTCCATCACCCGGACAGCTCCAATTGTGCTCCTCGAACAAGTCCAGCTACTACCGGAGCGATTAAGTGTGTTGAAGTACTGAGTCACCGTTAACTCTCCTTAGCGGAAGTCATGGAGAACACTCTCCACCTCGAACAATTCCGACGTATTCTCATTGTTAGAATATGTTTCCTTGGTAGCGTCCCAAATCTCCTTTGTTGTTCCATAGAGAAGAAAATTTTCTCCAATGTCATTTGCCATGGAATTAATGAGCCATGACATGACCATATTATTTTCAGCATTCCAGACTTTAAACTTTTCATCTGTCTTGTTCGATTTGGCAGCAACTCCATTGAGATAATCGTCTTTGCCCTTTCCGCATATGAACATCATTACAGAATGGGACCATTGGAGATGGTTGTTCCCATTCAGTTTGTGTCCTGTAATGGGCATGAGGTTACTATCTGCACTACTGTTGCTGGAAGCCATGGCTTCCTAATTGGAGGTGATTTGGGAAACGGTAGCAATTGAATCACATTTGCTGTATTTGGTCATATGAGGGAATTAGGGTTCAGAGAATGCTTTGATACCATATCGATGTGGAAGAAAAAAACTCAACATTCCACCATATTAAATACTGATTACATTCAACTCTATATATATAGATGATAATACTCATCTATTTTAGGGATATTTACAACTTACCTAAAAAAAAAATCAAAACTACCTCAATCTTAGCCCCTAACATTGCTGACCGATCATCAAATTAAATCTTCCTATAATTCTACAATATTCACTGTATCACAAATCAAAAGTAGAAGATGGATGACTTATCCCTCAAGAGTAGAGAACAAAAACCACTCTCAAGGAAGCATGAATCACCATAGAAACACCTCCATTGTAGAAGCATCCTCACAAGGGGATGGATAGGTTAGAGAATCTACTCCGTACATATATCCATTATCCCTCTAGGCATCCTACAAGTTATCTCTGATCCAACATAATCACACTCAACAGGATACCTAAGAACACAAGAATAAATAACACCTGAAAAAAGAAAAGAAAATAACTACATCCTAGAATGACTCCGACAGCCTCCATCATCCTCAAGATATCGATATTCCCTTTTAGCCAAATCACCCAGAGTGAAGGAAAAGGCAATCAACTGTCTCCCCACTACCCAAACACATCAAGTAGTGCATGGGTTTGAGGGCTCTATAAGGCCTCTGCAAGTACATTTTCCATTTCTAAATTTAAGTGGAGCTTTAGATTTCTAAATGAATTTGACCAGGGGAAAGAAACTAGAACCTTTAATTTAGCCTGGGCAACAATGAAGAAAAATGTAGAAAATAATCTTGAAGGAATCAACAACCATACTCTTATGTTATGGGAAGAAGGCAACAAGAAACATGCAAAAAGAAAGCAATAACAAATAGAGATCATAAACTTCTTGGCCAAACAAACTATGTCAAGAAAGAGGAATGATCAATTGTGCCTAAAAACAGAGTTTAAGAATTGAGGATCCAAAGGCTGATCACCCCATAAAGATCTTAATTGTTGTATCATCTCCAAGTTTAAGTAAAACATAAGATGTCACAGTATCCTTTGAGTAATAACTTTCCAGGGACAACAGTTTAACCACCTGACTCAGATGTTAGCATCCCAACTATTAGTGTGTGACCATACTTCAAATAACAATATGCTAGAGTGCATCCCTTTCCATAAATTATCAAAGTAACTCTACCAACAGATAATCCCCCTTCACCTTTTGATAGACAACCTGATCTCAACCTATGAAATGGTCTCTCTTAGTTAAGGCCACATTGGGGGCAGGGAGAATTCAGCAGGTTTTCCTTTGGTTCTTTGACAATAGCAGTATGAGAAATGTTTTATACACAAGGGAGAGAAGGCTCCATGGCCTTATAAATAGAGAGGTAGGCCTTAATAATCCAGTCTAGATTACCACTGGGTCAACCATCTAACATTTTAAATGAATATCAAGATAACTCAGGTGAAGGACCAACACAACTATATCTCAAATGCGGACCCAAGCACACAGATCTAAGACCGAAAGTCACTGATGATATTTTATCATCAGATGTGTACAACTTCCAGAAAGAATGGATTGAAATCCCAAGCTACAGGACTCCAGAATCAGGATGGAAACTATATGCTAACTACAAATTAAAAAAGAAGAAGAAGAAGAAGAAGATTGTATGCATGCTACAGATTATAAATACTGTTCCCTTCAAAAAACTGACCTTTTAAGCTTTTACTGTGCACACTTGTCTGCACATGCTAGTGTGGGCTCAGCAAACTAGCTCCCTAGGTTACTTGGGCTGCAATTTTTTTCCACAACTTAATCCATAATTTACTTGGACACTAATTAACCTTTAAATGCTTTAAGCCCATCCCGTTGAAAATAAAATCCATGCCAGTAAAAGCCCGTAATGTTGATCAAACTGTACAGTAACCAAAATTCCTAAATAATAGAAATGAAGATCTACTAAAATAAAGAAGTAAAATAAAAAAGAAATGAGTATACATACATAGAACTCCAAAATAAATACAAGCAGGAACTTCCCTACTTACCTAAAACACAGTCATTTGATGTCCCATCATTAGAAGTATGTTTAGCCACATGGAAAATAAGGTAAGTAGCTCCCACAAATTGCAGTATAGTAATTACCATTGCAAACCGGGTCCACCAAAGCCATGTTTTATACTTCATCTGTCCATCAAGAAATAAACAATTTTACATTACAATGCTAGCATGTTGGTCTAGAAAAAGCAGATTTCAAGGAAACAAGTCCATAAATATAAAGAGAAAATATAAACATTTATTTCATCTTGTATGCAATTATTAAGTAGAAAAATTATATAGAACATACTTGAACTTTTTTTCATGTAAACCTCAAATATGAATACCATATATCTCTTATTTACTTAAATGCAATTATTAGTCCAATTTCTATTCCATTAACAGCATCTTTTGTGAATCAAATAGTATCCAATGCATAAAAAGTTTTGAAACTAAAATATAGTAATCTCAACAGGTTTCAAGGAAAAAGAACATAAAACAAAGCAATTGTGACAGGGATAGATAAACCACAAAGCAGCTAAAGTAAATGATTTTTTAAGAAGCCAATTTCAAAGATGTTGGCATGAGTACAAGAATGACAAAAAAACTGATAGTTCCATTCAGTTTTTGGAAGAGTCAACACATTTGCAAAATAATTCTCTTGGTTAACAATATCATCCATAAAGTTCTTCTAGGGCTAAAGAGGCTAAGCAGAGTTGCCAGACTGACTTCCCCAATTCTTTTTTTTTATTGGAAACGACACAGAGATATATTGATAGATAAAAAGGAGTACAAAAAGAAGGATGAGAAATCCTCCCGCCAAAGAAAACTAAACTACAGGAAATTAAACTGTAAAACAAGCGAACTCTCTATAAAGGACCATTCCTTATGGAGTACACACCGCTAACCAATCAAGTTGTAACATATTAAGGGGAGTCCCCTTAAAAACCTTGGAACAAAAAGCCCAAAAAGAAGCAAGGAAAACAATAGAGTCCCAAAGATACTCTGAATTCCTTGCTTTATCCTCAAAAATCATCGCGTTTCTTTCCCACCACACAACCCGAATTAAAGCGATGCTCGCAGCTTGCCACAAAACTATCCCCCTCTTAGATGAACCAAAACCATTAAATTTGATGGACATCATGTCAAAGATGCTCCTTGGGGGGACCCAATCCATCTTAGCTAACTGAAATAACTTGTGCCACAACCCAATTGTCAAGGAACAATGAAGAAAAAGATGATATGCTGATTCCCCATGCTTCATGCACAGAATACAAATATCAGGACTAAGGGCTTTGTAGGGTCTTCTCACTTGTAGCATGTCATAAGTATTCACCTTCTTGTGTGCCACTAACCAGACAAAGGACTTCACTTTGAAAGGGACTTGAGAATTCCAAACAAACTTAGAAGGGAAAACCTGAGGAGATCCAGAAAATTGAGATAATGCTAGAAAAAATGATTTAACTGAAAAAATCCCTGAAGAAAATAATGGCCAAAATCTGGCATCTGGAACCGAAGGAGATAGATGCAATCCATCAAGTGACCGCATGAGCCCTTCTAAGTCCTCTATCTCAGAATCTGAAAGGTTACGGCGGAAATTTAAATTCCAAGAGAAAGGACGAGTAGAACCGAGAACTGAAGAAATAGGAATGTTTTTATCCAAGACTACTCTAAATAGTCTTGGATATTGGGTTCCCAAAGGTTGGT
>JAJJMG010034126.1:0-48804 GCA_022058835.1 Vitis aestivalis var. linsecomii x Vitis rupestris | reverse complement strand
GCCCCTTCAAAAGTCATATTACTTGTACCACCAAGACACCACCACTAAGTATTTATCCATATCTTAATCCATGTGTGCATGGAGATGAACATAAATATATATAGAAAAGATAAATATTAGAAGACAAGTCTCCACAAAGAGACAAAGATATGGAAGGCTTGGGTCAACCAATCCCGCTATGCGTGGCAAATGTTTCAGGGGACTGCATAGGATTGAACAACCTTTGCTTGAGGGAAGATGAATCTATGGGTGTGAGTGAAGGCAGAACTGGAGAAGTATTGGAACAGGTGGGTCACCTCAGTTGACTATGAAACAGGCATTAGTCAACGCAAATCTTGGCTTTGGATCTCTACATCGGTGCTGAATATTGTTGAACGGAAACACGTGGCCAGCTACATTGGTTCTAGACAACAAAGGCTGCAACAATTAACCTGAAATTTAAAAATTCTTGGTCCAACTTAGAAAGATAGATTTGATTTATGTGTGGAGATCTTGAACAGCTCTAGTCAACCCCACCAAGTTAGCAAGAAAGTAAGGGTTGGATTCTGTTCTTCATGTGAGGCCTAGGCTCTCGGCTCTCCTTAAGAGCTAGGTTAGGCTTGGCTTGTTGCATACTAATTACTAGTAATTATTATTATTTTTTTATAATTATTAAGATTATTGAAATTTGTATTTATATTTTTTCTTATTAAATCATTTTTTTGTTTAAAAATTATTTTTTATAAATAATTAAAAACTTATTTTATTGACGTTTTTAGATGTTTTGGCTGTTTCAGTTTCATATTCTAGTTTAACAATTTTAATTTTTAATTTTTTAAAGTAATAAAGTTAAAAATATAGATATCTTATATTTAAAATAAAAAATTAAAATAATAAGTATTCTATATTTAAAGCCATTAATATTCCTTACATTTTGTAAAATTCATTTTAATCCTTGAATTTGTTGAAAATAAAATAATATGACCAAAAATAGAATAAAAAACATTGATGTTTTAAAATAATAGTCGGCTATGGATATGAAAGTTGAACGCGACTATGTAGTCATTGAGGGACATTATATTAAAAGCAAATTACAATATATCAAATTAGCATCATGCAATTTGGACTATTGAAAGTGCATACTAAAATTTAGATCATTGGATAAAAGTATAAATATATAAGATCAAGTATGAACAAATGAAATTGGGTAGAAATAAATGAGAGTAAGACAAAAGAATAAGAAAAAAATTTGAATATAAAACAATAAGACCTAAAAGTGCCTACATAACATGATGTGATCATTTTTTGGCATGTACACGGGTACTATCATGGGACCCTATATTAAAATGTGACCATCCTTGTCATATCATCCATTCCACAAGCATATAGCCCCATTCACATTCTCTAGCATTCCCTTTCTTCATAGAGAAAAATGACTTCTTATATTCTTTTGTAACAACCATTTTTCACGCGACTTTATCAAACAACAACAAAGAAGCGATCAACTCAAATCTCTCTCCTTGATTCATCTTTATATTAACTAGAGGCCATGAGGACTAGGCCATCCATGATCAACTCAAATTATGACATATATATATTGATGTAAAGAACAATTGTTATACATACTTAAATGAGTATGAAGATGAGTTATTAGATGTGTTAGCCCAAGGGTTCTCCTAATCGGGTTTTGATGATAACAAACCATGGTTAAGTGACTAATTGGTTTGAATGGTAAAGAATCTTAAGTATAAATTCGGAAATTCATCAAAGGATTAAATAGATACAAGATCGAGACTTTTGAAAGAATTTTGATCATAGGAAACGAATGTAAGATGAATGCATGGGTGCACTTAGGTTTTTCATACCGTTTCATGCATATTTGAAAACTCGGTTTATCCTTTAAAATTTCGATTTCATTAAAACCCGAGTTTTATCAAATGTACCTTAGGAAAAACGTGTCAATATTGACATATTATTTTACCTAAAGACCTTGCCTAAGTGTTAGAAAAGAAAGGAATTGAAAAATATAGGTTTTTGGGACCAACTGGCTCAACTGGTTGGGGAACCGGTCGACCGTTTGCCCTTGTCCTATCGAGGTCTGGTCGAGGAGTGCCAAAAACACACTCTCTCATCTAGTAGCTTCCTTTTACTGGTTGAGGTTCACCCCTTCCCGGTCGAGGTCCGGTCGACCTTCGGTTGAGATAACGGTAACCTGCCAAAGCATTAAATGCTCTAACGGCTAGTGAACTGGTCGACCCCTAGTTAGATCGGTCGAGGTTGCCTTTTGCTATTTTTGGCTCCCGAGCTTAGAAACCTATAAATTGAGAGCTCCACTTCATTTATGACATAGAGAACACTTGCAATCAATTGTCTACCTACCTGTTCTTGGCATAAAAGCTCTCATTTCTTTCTTAGTGCATTAAATCATCACTTGCATATCTTTTAGTGCACCCTTGTGAGTCATCCTAACTTTGTTTTGTATTTGAACTATCTTTGAGCTAGGTTGAGGGATTTATTCTTGTAAAAACCGAGTGTTAAAGCCTTTAAGAGGTTTGAATATTGAAGAGATTGTATAAGAGCCCATTGAAGCCGGAATCCAAGTGTAAGAAGATTGAAAGCTTGGTTAAAACTTTAAGCTAGTGGAACCCTCACTCGGTTAGGAGATTAAGGAGAGTTGACGTAGGTAAGGAAGTGCCGAACCACTATAAAATTCCAGTTTGAATTCTTTAACTCTATCTTTTTATTTCTTGTTTATAGTGTGCTTGAATTTGTTGTATTGAAAAAGTTTTTGAAAAACCCAATTCACCCCCCTCTTGGGTGTTTTTTTCTCCTTTAAGCATAACTTTTATTTTCTTAAGATGCAATGAGATGGGACTAGGATGTCCATGTTAGACTCAAGCTTTTCATAACATAAGATGGTGATGTAGAAAAAAAAGGTGGGGGATGGGGGAAGATAGAATTATATCTCATAATATTTGTATGATTTTGAAGTTCTCCAAACATGAGTAGTATTGCAATTGCTTATATAGATGTTCATGCATGCTTAAGATTGAAGTTGTGGTTACAATTTTAGTAATGTATATTTGATAAAGGTTGGTGAGTCCAAAAGTAATGCACATTAATTATGTAATAATCATGAAGCATGTTGTATGTAATGCGGAGAGTTATATGAGTTGAAGAGAGATATGATTAGATTTGAGATAGAGTCAAAGAATGAGCTTCTTTCAAATCCTAAGTGCTCAACTAGCATACCAACTAACTTACTAGCTTAGAGTTGTGAGACTTATTTTTATTTTATGTCATTCATCTCATCTCCATTGCCTTCTTGGGCTAAAAATGGTCCTCCAAAAATTAGTTTGGAAAAGCTTTTGAAAATCACAAAAAAATGAGAGCAACTATCCATATTCTTAAGCATGATAGTAAGATTAAAGTTGATGGTAAGACCAAAGTCCATGGTAAGAGACTTGACCTTTAGCTATG
Source organism: Vitis aestivalis var. linsecomii x Vitis rupestris (assembly GCA_022058835.1). Taxonomy (NCBI): domain Eukaryota; kingdom Viridiplantae; phylum Streptophyta; class Magnoliopsida; order Vitales; family Vitaceae; genus Vitis; species Vitis aestivalis var. linsecomii x Vitis rupestris. The sequence continues at coordinate 45,345 of JAJJMG010034126.1, read as the reverse complement.
AGATTAGCCATTGAAAGATGCTTAAAATTCAGTAAAAAAGGAAATGAAACCAAGATTTTTCAATCAGATTTGCAAAGAAAACTAAAAAAGCAAAATAAGGCTCAAAAGAGTCTTTTTTAGGGAAAATCACTTTGGTAAAATATCAAACACTTTGTAGTCCTCAAAGTTCCATTTAAAAAATGGTTCAAAGCATCTTCAAAAACATCAAAACAAAGGGAAAAAAATTCCCAAAAAATTAACAAAAGATGATTAAAGACCTCAAATCCAAATGAGCCCCATATCATGATTAATTCAATGAGCTTCAAAAGGAGAAAACAACCCAACAAATGAACAAAATCAAATCAAGCAAGGCTTGAAAATCAACCGAACAACAAATTAATTAAGAGAACAAACATCTCATCAAGCATCCAAAATAAACAAAATGAAAAAAAAAAGAAAAAGAGAATCCAAAGATGAAAAACAAATAGCCAAATAACACGTGTAGCCTTTCAATATCTACAACCAATATATTTGTCATCTCAAGAATTAGAAGAATATGAAAACAAACTAAAAATAAACTTGTAAAAATGGAATAAATAAAAAAGAGCTTACCATGTGATTTCTTCACAAGTGAAACACTTGGCTTCTAGTAAGCTTCCAATTTTCCTCCAAGCTAAGCCTTCTTTAAAGCTTTCTCTTCTTCTCATTCTTTCTTTGAAATTTGATAGAGTTTCCCTTCAAAAAGGTTAGAGAGAAATCCCTTTAAAAATGAGCCTCAATGCCCTTATTTATAGGGCGAAGAACGGTAAAGATTTTAACACATATCATTCTCCACCAAGGCCCTTATGTATAGACTTTTGCTATCCTCACCATTGTTTTCTAAAGAGAGGAACCCTAACCATCCTCTAGAGAGGGAAAGAAACCCACCAGTTTTTGTGCTAAGACCTATGAAAGGAGAGATCAGGTGGAAAATCATGGGGTAGACAAGTTTTATGATGACCACTACAGTTTCAAAGTCTTTATTAGATCAAAATTGATATGGGAACATCCAAAAAGCATGTATGAAGCTTTCTAAGCCCTATATAAGTCTCTACTAACTAAGTTGAGGAAAATGTGACAATTAATTTGGTTGGTTATAGATACATAGGTAGGCAAGGTGACTTCAAAAAATAGCATAACAAACAAGAAAACCAAGCACAATCATAAAGAAGATTTAGGGTGCGTACCTGGACTTCTTTTTAAGCGCTATCACAAGACATCAAAGTTAGTTTAAATAGTATCTTATCCAGCATGCACTTTATCAGGAATAATCAAACAATGAAACATATATATCAAGACACCTAAGCATTATCGAACATAGGCGCAGTTCACAGTGACAAACATATTCACAGAATTTAGAAAATGGGTGTTAGGGGGGGTGTACCTAGAGAGCATAGATAACTTGTAACGTGTTTCCACAAGACATGAGGGGTTAGTATCATAAATAATAAAATAAAGAAATCTAATTAGCATAGCAAAAATTATCATAGTATACGAAATCAAAAAAATGATTTTATTTAGGGGTTTCACAAATTCCCCAATTGATATACATGAATCTAGACTAGAATTATCTCATTTATTTGGGACCATAAGCTTGAATTCATGTCTTACTCAAAACCGTAGTTTTTTTTTTTTTTTTTGAAAACTGAGAAAGATGCAAACCGATCAAGACATGGTTGCATATTATTTAAAAAAAAATGAGATTTTGATTCTAAGGACTCTAAATGATTTTTTTTTTTTAAATAGATTTTCAAAGGGATCTTTTGAGAAAAGTATTTTATTTTAAAATAAAATAAATTAATTTGAAAACAACAAAACATAAGAAACCAACAAAATAATAATAATAAAAAAAATCACACAGTAGAATTTTTGACAACCAAGCAAACTAAAGTGGTGAGAATGGAGGCCAATCTTCACCATTTTCCGATGACCTTTAAAGATTGAATTTTAACAAATAAAACAATAAACTAAGAATTTTGGATCAAACTAAACAATAAGGTATTGATCAAGAACTATCCACTAGAATCTTGAAAGCACATAAAATAAAACACGATGGATCAAAAACTAAAATTAACAAACTTGAAAACAATAAATATGAGAAATCAATTAGCTGAAATTCCAACAAACTCATAGAATAAATATTTATAAACTAAAGACTAAGATCAACGAGCTAAAAAAATATGCAAACAAAATTACGGGATTAACTAAATTAATTAAGTCAAACCCTAACCAACAACAAAATAAAATATTGATAAATCAAAACCTAAATTAACGAACTTCGAAACATGCAAATAGAAACACAAAATTAACTAAAATTCTATACGGCAACAAAATCAATATGACAAATCAAAACCTAAACCAACAAACTTTGAAATCATACAAACAATAACATAAGATTAACTAAATTAATTTATTGAAATTCTAAAAAACTTCATAATCGCAATGATCAATCAAACTCACGAATCATCAATTAAAAAAAGTAAGCATGAATTAAGATATAATTAAAATTATGACTAACTTAACAACTATTAAGAATTAATCAAACTAGCAAGTTATCAAATAAAAATAAGCATAAATTAAACTAAAACTACAATTATACCCAACTTAATAACTAACTAGAATTAATATAACTAGCCAATTATCAATTTAAAATAAACATGAACTAAACTAAAGACTAAAATTATAACTAACACCTAGCAAGAAGTAATCTAACTAACTAATTATTAACTTCAAATTGACACGAATTAAATTAATATAAAGCAAAATTTTAAACTTTTAGAATTTATACAATGAATCAAAGACAACTAAACAAAATTCAGATTATTTATTTATTTATTTTTTGTTTTTTTTTATGGCATGGGAAATAAACTAATAAAACAAACCTAAAACAAGATTAAAAACCATTATTGACCTTTTCAAGATGAAATCTTTTTAATAACATGGAGAGCATGCTAATAACATGAAGCTAAGCATGACAAAAGCAAGTAAATACTAAATCTATTAGACTTTGTAAGATGAAAAATTACATAACATGGAAGTGAAGACTATTCTAATAACAAGAGACCATGAACAATGAATAGATAGATAAGTAAATAAAATAATATTAAAACTAATCAAACTTTGCAATGTAAAGATTTAAATAGCATGGCTAAAAACAAGAAGATTAAATTCTAGGATTGCAAACTGTTCAAAGTGACATTTTTAAAATGCATGGAAGGCAATATGTACATGAAATTAAAAATGAAACAGTCATGATTTCTATCTCTAGCCTTGGTTCCAAAAACTCGATAATCAAAACAAATAAAGATCTAATAAGAAAAAAAGAAAAATCCCAAAACTTACCTTCCAAAGACCTCTAGGATTTTCTTAGATCATGGCTTCAAGATGCACGCTATTATGGACCGAACCACCCTTAAGAAAATGTGCTTCAAGATCTCCTCTCCACAGGCTGGAAATCTCATCACAACACCACTGTCTTCTTTTCAATCTTTTTTCAAAGTAGGGACTGACTTTCTCTCAAAACAAGGACTTTTTCTTCTCCAAAAACCCGGATTGATATCAAAGAAACACAGACTGACCTTCTTTCAATAACCTAAACTGACTTTCAAAGAAACACGAACTGGTCTTGTTTCAAAACCCAGATTGACTTTCAAAGAAAAACGGATTGACCTTCCTCTCATCCATATCTCAAAATCTCTCAATCGTCCTATCTTCTATCACGCTCAATGGTCTGGCTGCTCCCTAGATGCAGTCGTGTTTCACCAAAGCTTTTTCTCCGATACGGCTGAACTCGAACTCCACTTCACGTGCTCAAAATTTTCTTTCCTTCGTGCGGCTGCTTCTTTCTCCAAAATGTTGGATCTTCCTCCTCCAAGTTCTAGAATGGTGCAGCTGCACCTTTTTTTCTCTAAGGTGCAGATGCGCCTTTTCTTCTCTAAGGTGAGGTTGCACCTCCATTTCTTGTCTTTCAGCTACAAATCATGCCCCCTCTACCAGAAAATCAAACTTTCAAAGCCTTCTCCATGTGCTGAAAATTTCTTTCCATCATTGTTGGGACGTCATTTGTTTATTTGGCCCTGGTGCCTAGGCTGAAGAGCCTGCGCAGCGCGCCCAGAGTGGCCTCTCCAGGATTCGAACTCGGGACCTTAACCCAGGCAGTTGCCATCCTGGTACCATCTGGGCTACTAACGTCATTTGTTTATTTGGCCCTTGGGGGTGACGTCCCAACAATCATCTCAATGATCTTGCAAATTGTGCCCCTTTCCTATTTTCAAAGGCTCCGTCCCTTTTGCTTTCCAATGGTGCAACTGCATCTATTTTTTTTATTTTTTTATTTTTTTTAAGGTGCGGCTTCACCTCCACTTCCTGTTTTCTACTGCAAATTGTCCTCACTCTCACCGAAAGCCAAACCTTTATTATTATTTTTTTCTCGCCTTCCTGCCATTTTCTTTCTTCTTCCTATTTTTTTTTTTTATCTCTATCTCATCCACCTTCTTCACTCTCCCTTTCCCGTTAGTTGACTCCACCAACATGGGAAGACCACTCACCCACCTGGAGAGAGTCTCAATCACCCGCGTCATTCTAGCATGATCAGAACTCTCTATCTTCTTAAAACATAGCCCACATTCCGTCCCTATACATCTGCACTCCTTCCCATTGACTTCAAAACAATGTGGAGGTCCTTCAAATGTCCCCATTTTGGTTGGTTCAGATTACCAAATTCATCAAGATCTGCGTCATAATATATGATGTCATAATGTATAGACCACCAACTATTCTACCAAATTGGTATCACCATGATACATGTAATAGTCTTGGAATGCGCCGCTAGTTTTGTAAGTATTCTCTAGAGTATTATTTGAAGCAGGAAAATTTGGCCCACTAAAGAGAAGACGAGTGATACAATTATTGCTATCCTTAACCATTTTCTCTATATTCCTTGGAAACACTACACTGCTAAAGAATCAAAATGCAACATTGGAAACAATCCCAAATAAGAAAATATGAATACCTAGATAAAAAGTATAACACATAAAAAATACATATTAGACACATTTAATAAAAAAAGAAATTAAACTAATGCAACATATAATAATAATCGAAGTGTCAAACTCGAACCACCAAAAAATCAAAAAATTCCTTTCATCCAATCATAAAATAAAATAAATAAACAAAAATACAAATAATAGTAATAATGAAATAATATAAAATAAGTCAAAACTCACTTAATCCTAAAATCAAAATAAAATAAATAAACAAAATAATAATAATAATAATAATAATGAAATAATATAAAATAAGCCAAAACTCACTTAATCCTAAAATCAATAAAAAAAAAAAAAAAACAAGAAAATAAATCTAAGTTAAACTAAACCTAGAAAAGTGCCTAGGTGAGCCTAAGGTGGTGTCTAATTGGCCAAGTGTACCTAAATAGGCCTAGGGTGCATAAATGGGCCTAAAGTGGTGCCTAATGGGCTAAGTGTACATAAATGGGCCTAAGGAGGTGCCTAATGGGCCAAGTGTACCTAAATGGGTCGAGGGTGCTTAAGTGGGCCTAAGGAGGTGCTTAATGGGCCAAGTGTACCTAAATGAGCCTAGGGTGCCTAAATGGGCTTAGGGTGCCTAAATGGGCTTAGGGTATCTAAATGGGCCTAAGGTGGTGCCTAATGGGCCAAGTGCCTAAGTGGGCCTAAGGAGGTGTCTAATGGGCCAAGTGTACCTAAATGGGCATAGGGTGCCTAAATGGGCCTAAGGTGGTGCCTAATGGGCCAAGTGTACCTAAATGGACCTAGGGTGTTTAAGTGGACCTAAGTCTAAATTAGGGTTGCCAAGTGTCACAATAGAGTTAGATAAATCCTCCAACCAAAGTTCCCAAGGTGGCTTAGAAAAGATAGGCTACACGAGTAGTGATGGGCTACCAGGGTATTGCTGTAAAATACCAAACAAATACCTAATAGGACATGTGCTAGGAGGGCAAAATGGAGGGTCTACAATATGCATGACAAATGAGAAGATTGAGAGGAAAAAAAGATTATTTTGGAATGTAATGACGACATTAGGTTTTGGATATTTGGAGTACTCTCACGGGAAGACAACTTTGAAATTTTAAAAAGGAAAAAGATTTTTGAGATTGAGAACTCTCTTAAGGGTACGACTGTTGCCATTGAGATTGATATACATGCATAGAGAGCATTGAGAATTTGGTGATATACGACATAGGAGATTTTTTGAGATTGAAGAGGATTCTTAGAGATACACGACTATCATATTGAGATAGGACAAAGATTCATGGAAAAAAAAAAATGTTCACAACATGAAGGCTTTTTTGGAAAGAAGAAAAGAATTGTCTTGAACACAAGACACGACATTGAGGAGTTTTTGGAAAAGAGGAGGAATATTTTGGAACAACATTGAATGGGATTTTTTGAGGTAGACATGATTGTCATTGAGATGGGGTTCACAAAAAAGAGATTTTTAAAGAGGAGATGACCTTTTTTTTAAGGGGGATTTGTGGTTGCTATAGAGAGAGAGAAGAAATAGGACTCTCTTTGGTTCAAGTTTTTAGAATTTTTGAGGAAGAGAGGACTTTGTTTTTTTGGGACTGTTAGTTGCCATAAAGATTGAAAAGAAAATTTAAAGTCTTGGAGAAGCTAAGGGTATCACGACATAAGGAGAAGATGGAAGATCAATTTGGATTGAGAAATGAAGCAAAGTTTCATATTTTTTTAGTGGAGAAAAGAACAAGTTTAATATTTTTGGAGAAGAGGTATGATTGTCTTTAATTTTTTTTGCATATCTTAATTATGATAATCTCTCTATTTTTTATTTTTCTTCCATCTTACTTAGATATGAGAATTATCTTTGGTTGGTGTGGATGCATAGGCCACACGAATTGTTGGTATTTAATAATTGGATGATTGTTTAAGATGATTGATTGTTTATGCTTAGGATCTATTTCACTCATTGTTTTCCTTATGTTTTTTTTTTTTACTTAGTTTAAGCCTATTTGATATCACATGAGATGAGGTCTTGCATCACATGATTTCTTTACTTTTGGTTCAATTTATTTGATTGTTTCTTTGAGATGTTAGAGTTTAGGTTTAGAATTGTCTCTCACACACTCACACACACACACACCTACTCTTACCTTGAATTTTGTTTTCTTGTTTTCATCCTAAGATCCTATGTGAATTGATTGTTTTATAAATTTTTCAGGGGTTTTTGAAATTTTTAACTAAGAAATAGAATAAGAGTTTGAAGACTTGGTATGGGAATAATGTAAGGGGATTTTTGAATTGTTATTGGATAAGAAATTGAGATCCTTGGTGTGAGGGATTAGCTAAATATGAATAATGTTCTATTTGGTGGAGGTGTTTGAACATGGCTTTGGATATGTTAAGAGAACTCATGATAGACATAGATGAGAGGACAAAAAAAAAAAAAAAAAAACTTAAGGAAAAACAACAAGAAAATGATATGTAGTTCTAGAAAGACAAGTCATAGACAAACCCTAGAAGGTTAAGGCTAAGGTAGTGTTAGAATACCTCGAGAACAACATCAGAGAAGGATGATGGTGAACGCTAACTTTTATGCCAAGACTTAATAGGAGGAAAATGCAAAAAATAAAGGAATTTCAAAAAGGCAAAGGTTTAGCCTTCTAAAAATACCTTACCTTCGTCCCTTGAAAAAGTTGTGACATTATTTATTGTAGACTAACATCAAGAATAGGAGCACCAGGCTTAACTTGCCTGGTGCTTACAATACATGTAAGAGGCTTAGTGCATGGACTTTTAAGGGCAACAATGATTGTAAATACCACAACACCGAGTATTTGGCAAAGTATCAAAGTTCTAAGAGCCTTATTTCAACAACTTTGAAGATACTTCCACACTAATAGGAATGCAATTTCTCAAAATGAAGGGATATGGCACCAAGGCTTGTCAACTAGCTAAGATATTTCTATCAAAACAAGATCTTGTATTCACAATCCCATAATTATTAATTAAGAATCATGGGATTGATCTATAAAAGCTAAAGCTTCGATCAAAGATAGACAAAATTGTTAACCAATTGAGTGTTACAATACATATCACAAAGAATTATGCATAAAGGTAATCTTTACTTGCTTTATTTTGATTTAGATATATGAAAACATATATACAATGATTGAGAATGCTTATAGTAATGTTGATCTCAATTGTCCTAAACTATAGCTACCTCTCAAAACGAAAAGATTGTGTATTACATGAGACTTTTAAAAATAATAACAATAAAAAAGGAATATGTACCTTTAGTCCCTCCCCTAAAATATATATAACAAAAATTCATTACAAATTCAAAATAAAGTTCATAGATAAAGTTTATTTTTCCTAAAAGAAATTTTGCTATTGTTTATTATCTCTTATCAAGAATAAATAGGTACTATTCAAGTGTTTCAAAAAATAAACCTCCCAACTATATTTCGTGCTTAATTGCGTGATAAGAATTGAAGTTTATTACATGGGATTTGATTTCATTTAAAAGCGACAACAAGGGAAAATTATTATGGGGGCGCAATAATCCATTGACATGTGGATCGATATTAAGGTAACACAAGTGGTGCACCACTATAAGGTTGCATAAGAGCCACATAACCCCAAATGGGTACTCCAACCACCATCATAGTACAATAAAGTAGACTTCTATTATCAGTATGGCGATATGATTTCCCACATGAAAATGGAGTAACTTACAACCACCCTTCGAAGGGGCACCCTTTTCCACCTTCAAGGATGAAAATATCGGCAATTATTGATACATCGGTACTTCCATTTTACGGATATATCGGAGATGTATCGATGGATACTTTCATTTTACGGATATATCGGAGATATATTGATGGATATTTTGACACAAAATATCGATGAAATTAAAATTGATAAAAAATTATAAAAATGTAATAAAAAACTCTTAAAAATAAAATTAAAAGTATAATAGATATTTTAAAGTTGTTTAATTTGTTCAAGAAATTGATATATGTATAATATAACCTATCATATTTGATAATAATATTGTATGTGCTAAGAAAAAAAATATGAATTTCATAAGTATACATTTATTATTAAATTATATAAAATATTATTCGATAATAATATTGTGATATTTGATTATAATATGTCCAATTTAAAAATATATTTAATATTAAAATTATAATTCATTTAATTCAATTGTATTAAATGATATAAAATAAACGATGATATATGTATAATTTTAATACTTTATCAATATATTAATGATATTAAAAACATTATTAAGAAAATTATCATGATAATTTTTATATTTTTGGTGTTCAAATAGATGAAAAATTTTCATTTAATTATAAAATAATTATAATTAATTTGTTCTTTAAAATATTTTTTTGAATTTATGTTTATATGATGAATTTGAGTTGATATATATTTGGTGCAACTTATATAACAAAGGACAAACTTCCCCCAATCGTTGGCTCAACGTATAGTAAACCCACACATGCCGCGTTGACCACCCCAAAATATTGCAAAAAATCAATAAAATTTTGAAAAATCGGCAAAATTCATGATAAATTGTCAAAATATCGAGGTCCATCGATACTCTATATTTTAATCATTGCCCACCATCAAAGGTTGTAATGACCATAGGCAGTCAATGCACTCAAACCCTAACAAGCGACCCCATCATTAAAAGGAAGATCGCTTTCCAAAGCAAGGCAGGTGAAACAAATTCATCCTTTTATGTTAACCCTCTTTCCCATCCATGCCTAACTTGATCGTCACAAAGGGGTTGGCCTAATCAATCCATCCCCTATCTAACACTCTTTATGGAAATTAATGTGTAAAGGAATTCCAAAGATAACCTCAAGTGGAAGAGGGATGCAACAATTCTAAATTGCATCTTCATATGCAAAAAAATAGGACTAAATCAATGTTTCTACAAGAGCCAAGCTTGACTTCAATTTATTGAATTTTTTGTCTTGGTCTTTTTAATATTCCTAATAAAAAGAAATAACATGAAAACGTCAACAAATTTTCAATTACTTCAATTAAAAAAATCAATTAGTACATAAAATTTTTTTTTTCTTCAAAATTAAAGGCAAGAGATGATTTTATATTTTTGCCCTAATTTTAATTTATTTTAAATCAATTTGAGTGTTGAAAATTTAGGTAACAAAAATTTGATTAAAGAACTATATATATATATATATATATATATATATATATATATTTAAAATAAATTTTTCTTAAAAAAACAATATTTTTTTTTAAAAAAATTGTTTAAAAAATTGAGATATTATTTTCTCAAATTTAAAAATTTTAAAAATAATTTTTAAAGATATAAGATAAGTTCATACTTCTTTAAAAGAGTTGTTATATTTAATATAGAAATTATTATTATTTTCTAGTTTTTAAAATAAAAATAAAAAATATGTCCAAACAAACAATTAATTAATTTCAAATAATTTTGATAATGCCCAAGTACACTAATGGATTTAATAAAATGCTTTATACATAATTAATGGGAATGCACCATCAAAGTCATGGGAGTTTTTCCGTCCCACCAAGATACCACCGAGTAATACACACGTATATAGTGAGGTTATTACGTTATTATAAATAAAAATATAGGTCAATTATTGGAAGACAAGTACTGTGTAAATGTTGAGCTTTAGTCAACCAAGTCCTTTACGAGATTTCCCCACCATGACAGCAGCTGAAGACATGGAAAAATAGGTGTATGACTCAGTGTCCCAAGGACTGAGTCAAAGATGGAATAACCTAGGGTTGAGGGAAGTAGGGAACAGAGTGGGTCAGCTCGATTGACTATACACATTGCATGCATTACTAAAGTGGTAAGGTTTCTGGATCTCTATGTCGGCGTTGATCATTGAATGGGAAAGTATTAATGGTTCTAGACAACAGTGGCTGCACCCAACCCCAAATCTTAAAAACCTCAGCTGAAGCAATTCATTGAATAGTTCAAAGCTGAACCATCCATTCTTAGCATGAGCTGCTTCCGACTCATTCGCATTCAAAATAGACACACCTTTGATGTAATTAGGAGATAAGAAATGGTTGCCGCATGAGTAGTGCGAGAAATTTTGGAGAAAAGATAAAAAAAATAATGGAGTCAAGAACGTACGCAGAAAGGAGATGGGTGTAAATTTGTTGGAAATAAGTATAGAATGAGAAAATTGACTCCAAATTCACCCACTTGAAATGGTATATTTGAGGAAACTTGTTATAAACCGAACAGGTTCATGACTATTCCAAACAGGTACGTGTCTATTCCGAATAGGTATATACCTATTCTAAACAGACACCAGGAAGACTATAAATAGACTTTCTACCCTTGCATTAAAAAAAAAAAAAAAATCATATAGAATTAAATTCGAGTACAAAACACAAGTTGTGTTCGTGGTGTTCTACAGATTGAAGTGCTGCTTCTGTAGAACTGAAAATCCGTTCTATCTTGGGAGACATTTATTCACTACCTTGAGCACCAGAGAGGGAATAAAATTGTCTTAAGGAAACAGTGTTGTCACTGGGCTCGGATTCATAGAATTAAAGTAAGTTCTGTAATTTCATTTATTTTATTTACATACTTATTTAATGTTTACTTAAAGTATAAACTGTAAAAAGACTTTTGTCTTCTAACAAAATTTTTGTCCTAAAGAGCTCCAAAATATTGTCCTAGGGTTTTGATATAAATGCCAAGTTTTTTGTAATTCATAAAGAAGCACAAGAATGTAGTCATTCTCTTTGCCCTAGTTCTCCAGCTCTTGAAGTTTTAAAAGGTCATCTTGAATGGATTTTTAATTGCCTCAACACAGAGTGAAGTATCCACTAAGCAATCAATGATTTTTCTTCTAAAAGATGAAGCTCAATATTTGGAAAAATCAAACCATGCATGGATTTGGATAAATTATAATGGGATTTCCTATTTTAATGCTTTAGATCTCTTCTTAAAAGTCTGATTTTCTTTTAATTAGGCATTGATTCATTCCTATCTTACTCCTAAAATTAGACACACGTGTGTTAGGTGATCTGATATCCCTTAAAACTTTGGGGTGCATGCATCTAATTAAGATTCTTGGAATAACTGAAGTGATTAAAAATAAAAACTTTTGCCTCATAGGGTGGTTTAAAAATCATATATGAGGTTTGAATGTTCTCAAGCCCAAATTCTTTTTCATAGAAGATGTCTTGAAACCTCACAATCTTCCACCATTATAGCTCCTTCTTTGATCCATGATACTTGTGTAGAATGACTACTTACTTCTTAAGGGAGAGAGATGGAGGCTAGGTTTCCAAAAGATCAATTGTTTGAAAGATTAAAGTCTAACCCTAAAACCCATGAGGTTTATATAGATTCTCCTATGGGCTTAAGTGACTTTGGCCCAACATGGAATTGGATCACTTAATTTAGCCCAATGTGGGTTTGGGTCACTTAATTTAGCCCAATGTAGGTCAATTGATTTTGCCCATGATGTCTTAATTAATTAATTAACTCAAATGAGCTCCAATTAATTAATTAGCCTATACAAAAAAAATTCATCATAAAATCTTGTGCAACGTTATGCTATTACCAAAATGGATTTATGCACATAAATGATTAATTCTCCATAAAACCTTAAAATAAATAATCATAAGTTTTTACACAACCTTACGCTTTTAACAAACCACACTTGTGCAAAAATGATTAAATCTCTAATTTCCCTCAAACCTTTGTGTCAACAAAGACTTTGAACTTGAGTGAGGACTACTAGGACCCATAGGAAAATACTCACTTTCTTATAATCTAATTTTGACATTGATTCAACACTCCACTAAAGAGAGTCAACTCCACTTTAATATCTAATTTCATTACATTGAGATAAGAATTAATTAAATCCGGTTGAATAATTTTCTCCAATTTGTGACTTCCTAACATACAAACCCCTTATAAATTGATGCTCCTAATCTAACAAGATAACTGCTATCAACCTCTTAAGATTACCACAATACTTGAGTTTTAGATCCTCCTATTATGTAATCAAATGATATTCTCTAGCTCACTACGAAAAAAAATGCCTTTTATGTTTATTTTTGAGAAATACTTAGAAACACCATTAAAAAAAAATAAAGGAATAAACAAAGTAATAAAATTAAAACCCTAAGTAACTCCAACAATGGAAAACAAGGCAATGGCTACAAAACCTAGATATCTCCATTCCTATTCTTGGACCATTAGGGTACATGTAAACTATCCTAGGAGCTCTATAGATCTAACAAGTAGAAACACAATATACAATAAAACTTAGATCTTGAGAAAAGTGTGTTTTCCCTATGATTTGGATGTTTCCAATTCAAATCTTGTCAATGAAGAGTCAATATGGATCTTGCAAACTAGTAAATCTTGCACCCAATAGCTCCTTTTTGGATCCTGGCACAAGAGAAGGTTGTTAGCATCTTAGATATAAGCAATAACATCAATACCAATTTTTTTAAAAATTGATCTTTAGGGTTAAAATACTAACCTTTAGGTTTGAATGTTCCCAAATTTTAAATTCCAAGTATTGAAGATAACTTTGAAGTTGTTGGAAGTATTATAAACCCACGATCTTTCGTCCGATGACTCAACCTTGTTTTTGGCACACTTCCTATGGGGAGGAAAAAATGGTGAAGGTTATGACTCTCTTTCTCTTTGGATGGTGGAAAACAAAAAGAGATGGAAATCCTTGCCCCTAGGGGGTATTTATAAGGTTCATATATAATTAGGTTTAAGTGACTTAAACCCACATGGACTTGGGTTACTTAATTTAACCCAAATTGAGTCATAATTGATTAATTAACCTAATAAGATCTACTAATTAATCAATTAACATAGTTTAGATACTTGGTTCACTTACCCTTGTGCAATCTTATATAATTACCAGAACACCTTTGTGCACAAAAGTAAACCTAGAACTAATTTGACCATTCTAATCCATGCTAATAAGATATATGAACCCAAAGCAATGACCACTAGGACTTATAAGAGTATTGACTCTCTTATAATCCAATTATGAAGTTGATTTAACATCTCACTATAGAGAATCAGCCAAGCTCTTGTAACCTATATAAATAACAATGAGACACTATGTGCTTAGGTCCATGACTTGCTATCCATTGCATTCAGTCTCCCTATGAACTAGTGACCATAGTCTAACAAGGTGAAAACTAGCTATTAGCCTTTCAAGACTACCTCTACTATTCTTGATTTACAGATCCCCCTATTATGTGTTCAACTGACATGTCTTAACTCTTAAAGAGTCAATGTCAAATTCCACTTAAGGAACTACTATAACCATAATTTTCATGAACACAACTCCTTAGGATCACCCAGGGGGACACTTTGTCTTAATCACATGAGATATCATGGTGCCTCTATTGAGAACACCTATTACTATAGACTTCTATCAACAGTGACCTAGATAATCCATAGGGAATATATGATCAGTTTACGATTTCACTCATAGGTCAAAACTACTAATAACTTTAACACAAGTTCAATATTCTCTTAAGGTTGAGAGACACCATAATGAAGCATCTTGGTGAGGTCATGACTACTTGATAGCCTTAAGTCATGACTCATTGTAGGTCTTGTCCAATATGTAACATTACACACTAGTGCACTCATTATAGGAAACTCATCCCAATTGCCAAGACCACTCATTTCTCTAATTAGGAGGTGATGCACTACAACCTCTAATGGGTTGCCTAGACCCACGAATCGGCTGTGAATAAGTCATCTATTTGTAAGGAACCCATGACTTGAATCTTCTGTGCAACTTGTAATGCAGCCAAGTCATATACAATGAAAAAGATACAGACAAGAAAACTTATATAGTGTAATGTATAGAATAAGGATAGATAAAAGTGAAACTAGAATATCATTAAATAAATAATAAATTCTAAATTTGTTACATCATGCCATACTTTTAAGGGCTCTATCATAATAAAAGTGAAATCCTCTTTAAAGAGGTAGAGGCTAGGGCTTTTCTCTCTAGAAATGTAAATGACAAGAATGTTGAAGCCTTAACCCCTTAGGAGGTTTATATAGGTTTTTTGCTAGCTTAAGTGGTTGAAGCCCATCTTGGGCTTAGGTAACTTAATCCAACCCACTTGAATCTTAATTAATTAATTATCCCTATTGGGATCCAATGAATTAATTAGTCTGGTTCACAAAGATCATGCATAAGCTCTTATGTAGCCTTATGTATTTACCAAAATACTTTTATGCACTCATGAATTTAGAACCCAAAAATCCCTCAATAACCATGCTATTATGGATATGACCTCAAGTACAAACCATTAGGACCAATTGGAAAATATAGGCTCCTTCATACTACAATTCTAAAGTTGATGCAACATCTCACTACTGTAGAGAGTTAATTATACTCTAATATTTTATGATATTATAATGAGATACTAACCTCGAGTTTATGACCTATTATTCACTGTATACAGACTTCTCATGAATTGATGTCTATAATCTAGCGAAGTGAATGATATTAACCTTTTAATATTACATCTATAATCGTTACAAACATTGGTCTCTCTTACAGATTTATTTCAGGCTCTGTTGTTCCCTGCTCACCTAGGGTAGGTGGCAGTTGAGCCAATGGTTCTTTTAGCATATCTTCCTCTTCACCTGGTGTTGAAGGCATTTGGGGCACTTGAGGCATATCCTCTTCTTCAGCCCTTTCTTCTACAGCTAGGAGTAATCCACCCCTTCTCAATTCAATTTCAATTTTCTTCATCTCAGTTTTCATTTTAATCAAATTCTTTTCGTAGTCTTTCGGTCCATGTGTTGCTCTTTTATTGTTACTTCCTCTTCATCCTCAGCAAATGGGTGCCTCCTGGCCATCTGATAGGTTGTGAGAAATCTGGGTATCTTAAGTTTTGCTTTCTTAGCACTCTCTAGCCTCTTCAACTGATTCAACTCGTATGAATGGATGAAGTTTTTCTCAATCAGTGTTAGCAGGTCGGCATATTCATCTGTATAAGTTGCATACAGGCCCTCCAACTTAAAATGCTTCCTCTCTTGTTCATGGCCAGTGGGGTTAATATTGTGGCAGATGACATGGTCAACTAGCTTCTTCTGATAGGGGGCCCAGTTTCATTTGGTGTAACTTTTCTGGGTCTTCCAGTAGGAATATTCATTTAAGATCTCTTCCACTGAGTGCTTCTCAGGGGCTTTAAGACCTAAGTCAACAAGGCACTCAGTGGCTTTAATACCTAAGGCAACAAGGTGTTGGCCTTGCAGCTCACTCAGAGCTGCAATCTCTGCTCTGGGCATCTTGTACCTGATGCCATTAACTCGGAAGATAACGAGTCTGTCAGCATGGTCAAAATTCTCTACCTTTAAGCTCTGATAGATTAACCTCACTAGCCATGGGTAGTGTTACTTGGGCAGTCCACTTGTCATCATGCCCATATTGTATTTAAACGGGATCTCTGCAGACGACATCGCCTCTTCCATTTCTGCTAGTTGCAGATCTTGATAGGTTTTTTGGGATTAGATATCTCTCATTTGATAATCTTTGTAGGGTACTTCTCTGGCTGGAATAGTTTCTTAAGCCAGAGCTGGTTGTTGGGTAGCCATCTAATCTGGAATCTCCTCAGCAGGGCTGGACAGGAGCTGGAGCTTCAGGTTGGATTTCTGGTTGTTAGGATTTTTACCTTCCTGCCATGAACACTCAAAAACTGATCAATGGAGTTGTTAGAGTTCATATATTCAATGTGTTGCAACTTGTTAATTTATCTTCTGTTCTTTTTCAAATAATTGCTTTCCTTCGAAATATATATATATGTATAAAGTAGGTTGTGAGGTTTAATTTAAGTGACAAAGAGATTGATCTAAGTGAAAATTTCTATATATTTTAGAAAATTTTAAACAATTAAAAATTAAAATTATATTGAAAATAAATTTAAATAAATTCTAACACCCAGTTTGTGGTTGAAAATAGACACTATTTCAATAATTATAAAATTGATAAGAACCCAATGTAATTGCTTATACGAGTATCTATTTTTTTTTATATAAGTTAATTATACTTCTATATTTTGATGTGTAAAATAAACTTCTTTTTTGGTACACTTGATTAATGGTTAATATTATTAAGCAATTACAATAAAAGTAGATATTTTTTTAATGAGAAATAGGTATTGAGCTGTTTGTAAACTATATGTAACATAATAATATTAAGTATAGATGACAATAGTGTGGGTTTTTTAAAGTATCCACCCCATCCTGCCCCTAATGAGATAGGTTTAAAATTTAAATAAATGGATTAAGGGCAGATTTGGGATTTTTTTTAAAACCCGGGATGGGTTCAAGGTAGATTCAAGTATTGACTTATCCCCACCCTACCTCGATTATATATAAAATTAATTTAATTTAATTTTTATATTTATATATTTAATATAATAATAATAGAATTTTTTTTAATAAAATAAGTTATAAAAAAATTATAATATTTTTAAGTATTTATAAAATATATTTATTTTAATGTAGTTAAAAATATTTTAAATAATTTAAAAGAAAAATTAAAAACTTTTAAAACAAAAGTTGAATGGGTTGAGGCAAGGCGAGTATGGGAAATTTGCATACCTGCTCTGTCTATTTAATTTTTTAAATGAGATAAAAATGATAATTATTTTGAATAAATGGGGTAAGATTAGGATAAAGGTGATTCGTCTTGAAACCGCTCTATTATTATCTTTAATCTTAATTTGAAAACTTTTGTGGGATGTAAGCTTCAATTTGATGTTGCTTGACCATCAACATAGACCAACTTATTTAAGTTGTTAGCCTACATCAATTGAATATTGCCATATATTAATAGTAACGATACTTGGAAAAACGTCATTATACTGCTAGATTTTCATTTTTATAATGCAATCTCAATTTAACCTTAATCATAAATAATAAAATCCATATGGATTTTTTTCCATGAGCGTTTATATAAAAATTTAGACCACATGCGCGGACTTTTCAATGCAGCAATATAACTTTCACTGGTGAATGCTTTATTAGGGTTTACCCATAAAACCTAAAACCTAAAAAAAAATAAAAATTCCTCAAAGTGTTTCGTTGAGGGAATGAAGCGGCTACCAAAGTAAAAATGAAGAAGAAGAAGAAGAATATCGTCATGAAGGTGGCTATCATTTTTCTTATGTGATTGAGTCAATGATTTAGCACCGAAAATACTCCTAGCCAGGTATGCACATAAAAATTTTCAATCGATCACAATGTTTGCTTTTACGGTTTGAGATGTAGAAAGACAAGTTTTTAAGATGGCCACCACTTATTTGACATCATCCCAAAAGGAAATTCTAGATTTTACCCCTTCCTAGCAAAGATTTGGTATGGGTAGATATTAAATCTCATCCTTGATACAAAAATATATAGGAATCCTATCTTTTCCATTTCATGGTTCATGTTCCAATAAATTGCAAATAAATTCAAACAAAAAACATAAAAATATAATTTAGAAAGATTGGGCATCTTATTTACGCATGATGAATGGAGAGACAAAGATCAATGATGGGAATTGGGTAGAGTGGTGAAAAAAAGTTTCAATATGTAAAAGCATATCTCAATAGACGATGAGATGATTTTTTTTTAATTTATTATTCTTAACCTTTTCATTTGGTGAAATGAATTTGACATGAGAAATAATTAAAGATGATAAGACAATGGTGAATTGGTGAAATGAACTTTACATGCCATATGCCATATGTGCCAAACTTAGAATAGCTTGAGTATGGACTATTAGTAAATTTGCTTCCTATTCTAAGTTCACCCATATGGAGGCTGGTAATCCACAAGTGTGGGACTTAATTTTGCCTATGGAAGACTTAATTTTGAATTTATGAGATGACAATCAACAAGTGTGATACTCTTGTGTCCTTTGCCTTGAATCACATCATAGGGCACCCATGGACACCCTTTGTGGCTATTGTTTACCTTTTCTTGGGTCTTTCATTACTTTCGTCCATGTACATTCCTAAAAATTGATAAATTTGGTGAATTCCTAAATTGATTAAATTTTGATTGAAATATTTAGTGCTGCTCTCCATATTTAAACTCTTAAGATCAAATCTTTAACTTCAAGATAATAGGTTAGTTTTTTTTATTACTTGGAACCTAGGTCATGGCAAAAAACCACATTGATTGTCAAACTAGTTGACTTTAAGAAAGTCTTGCAAGCTTTGGAGGGGGATAAACTGATTTAGTGCCGTTGGAGAAGAACAAGTCGTTAATGGTCATTGCGCATATTGTGGGATTATGTGTCTTGGATAGAGAAAAGAAGATGTGTAGTTCTGTATTGTCATTGTGAAGAGGTGAATTGAATCAAACATTAGAATTTGGTTTTATTCCTTTTCTCTAATTTTCTATTTCTTAGCTAAGAGATTCTAAGTAAAGAAAAGAAAAATATGCAATTGATATGAAGATTTACATGAGAAAAACAAAGTTATCCTCTCATTAACAACACTATTTTGAATATTTGGATACATAACAAGGATTGAATAAACATAAAGTTACAAGTATTGAGATGACAATCAACATGTGCGAAACTCTCATGTCCTTTGCCTTGAATCACACCATAGGGCACCCATGAACACCCTTTGTGGCTATTGTTTACCTTTTCTTAGGTTATTCATTGCTTTTATTCATGTACATTCCTAAAAAGTGACAAATTTGGTGAATTCTAAAATTGATTAAATTTTGATTGAAATATTAGGTGCTAGTCTGAAGATTTAAACTCTTAAGATCAAATCTTTTAACTTCAAGATTCTAGATCGATTGGGCTTTTTATTATTTGAAACCTAGGTCATGACAAAAGCCACGTTGATTGTCAAGCTAGTTGACTTTAAGAAAGTCTTGCAAGCTTTAGGGGGAGGGTAAGTTGATTTAGTGCAATTGAAGAAGAACAAGTCATTAGGGTCATTGAGCATACTATGGGATTATGTCTCATGTATTGAGAAAGGAAGATGTATAGTTCTACATCGCCATTTGTGAAGAAGTGAATTAAATCAAATATTAAAATTTTATGTTATTATTTTTCTCTAATTTTCTATTTCATAGCTAAAAGAATATTCTATGTAAAGAAAAGAAAAGAAAAACAAGCAATTCATATGAAGATTTGTATGATATTTATCCTCTCGATAAAAACACTATTTTGAATATTTGAACATGTAACAAGTATTGAATAAACATAAATTTACTATTTTTGGCTATTAATATTTTCATTAAATCCAAATTGTGCATCTTTTCTATAGCTAAAACTTAAAACCATATTTTATAATTCATGAGAGAAAGGACTAGAGGAGTGCTTCTGAATCTTTGTCCTAGATTCTTTAGAGTTAGGTGATTTTTGGCCATAGGTTTATACTAAAGTTCAACCTTATAACTACTCATGATTTACCTTGATTTCATCATTTTAGTTCTTTCCGATTCACCTCCTTTTATAGATTTTGTTGATGTAATTGTAGGATATTTTCCTTGTGACATGATAATAGGTAATTTTCCTTCTTTCCTTCCATAGTTCTTGCTCTTATAAATATATGCACAATGCAAACATCAATATAGGAAAATTGTTTCCAAGATAATTTTTTTCCTTAAGCTTTTATCTTTGATTATGACTTCGTTACAGACAACCTCATCTTCTATTATGACTTAAGTTTTTTCTATTAAGTAATATCACTAATTAGACTTCAACCAGATTAAATGAAACTAATTATCTCTAATAATGGTGAAGTGGGTTTGTTCCTATTCTTGTAGATAATGATATCTATGGATATGTCAATTTACATTGCTTTATTTCTTTTTCATGTAACAGTTGAATCTAACTTGATGTTATTCTTACAGTGATGTCCTCTAGAGGTGGTAGGACTTTTGTGAATCAAGCTCTAATTGATGGGAATGTTGGTTTCTTGAGAAATCGATTTCTATCAGCCGACTCATGGAGGAGTGAAAGTCAGAGTCGAGGGTAGAGTGCCCAGGACCAGGATTCCGAAGAATTAAGATAAGAGAGGGGCACTAGCGAAAGAACTGCCATGGAATTGACTTCCGTGGATACAATTCAAAAGGGAAGAATTAGCAAGTCACAGATATGGATGTTGGTAGAGGTAATAAGACAACTGAATAAATTGTTGTAACTGAACACCTGAGAATGAAAGTTGACAGAAAACAAGGATGCAACAATAAAAAGAGTGCAGAATGTGATAATAAAGAAAATACCAGTTACAAAAGGAAAACTTGAACACTCTCCTTCCAAAGGTAAAAGTTCCTATAGAAGGCGAATCACTTGTTTTTAGCATATCAATGATCTAATGGAAGACAATTTGTTTGTCTATAGAGGATATCAAAATTATAGTTTCAACTACATTATGCAAGAAGGAACATATGTATAGTATGAGATATACAATTAAAAATTCATTCAATGTTGTATCATGAAAGTTTCTGCAGAGATCAATAGATTTTTAACTTCCAAAGCAAGATTCACAAATTGGATTTTCTTACCAAGAGAAGCAAAGAAAATCTCGTAAGAAAATTACAAACTGACATTCTCTAAACTTTAAAATTATCTGAGTCTAATTTCTCTAATTCTCCATCTAATATCTATCTGTCTATATCTCCTAAATAACTAGATAGCGAGCTATTTATATCTATCTGTCTATATCTGTCTAAGCTTTTGCTTTTGAATTAGATCAAGAGATGTGACTATAATAACTTAATAATCCTCTCCTTCTCCAAGGTAAGACAAACTTGAGTCCTTCAAGTATTAGTTTTTTCTTTTTCTTTCTTTTTCATTTTCAACTTTTTCTACTGTACGTCAATATTTCTTCTTTCTATTTCCACAGTTTTATTACTATATCTTTTGTTTGGTTTGCAATGGATATATCATCCAACCCTTTGTAGTTTGTGATCAACTGATATTCTATCAAGCATATTTTTGTTGGCTCTTCTTCTTCTATCTACAACACAGGGCTTTTTGTTAGCTGGAACACATTGGTTTCCAAGGTCATGAATCCAAAGGTTAGCTTCATTATCCCATATCTATAATTAATCAAGGCATTATCAATAGCTAAAAACAGTTTACCCAGAATTATTGGTATTGAATGTGAATTCCTCTTAGGCTACTCAATATTAAGTACTATAAAATTAACATGGTGTTATAACCTATCCACCTAAATTAGGATGTCTTCTACCACTCCCTTCAGTATTTTTACTATTGTGTCAACCAAATATAATGTGGTCTATTTTTTTTTTTCAATTTCCCCAAACCAAACTTTTGATATGGTGAAAATGGAATCAAATTGACATTTGCTCCCCAGTCAAGCAATGATATTTTAATTATTACTTCTACTATGGATATTGTTATAGTAAGATAGCCAGAATCCTTAAATTTGATTGGGGTTTTGCATTGAATAATTGCACTAACCTACTCTGTTAAGAACACTTTCTTGTCAATAACCATTTCTCTTTTCACTACGCATAGGGTTTTTTTTAGGAATTTTACATAGATTAGTACTTGACAGACCATATCTAGAAGAGGTATGCTAAATTTAACTTGGTAGAGTACATCAAACACTTTAGTATATTGGCCATCTTCTTTTCTTCTTAAAGCTTGAGGAAATAGGGTTCCTCCTTAGACTTTGGGTGATCCAAAGGACATGTGATTAGGAAGACTATGACCATAATAATTCCTTTAATGGAATTTGACATATGTTTCTTAGAGGTATAGTATGTCAATTGATCACATAATAGATAAATTAGTAACTAAAAGATTGAAGAAATAATCTTGATAGGTTGATAGCACTACTTTATTGGATTATAAACACTAGCTCATGGGGGGTTCACATGCAATGGATTGTAGGTCACGAACTTAAGCTTCACCTCATTGTAATTTCATAATATATTGGAGTACAATTGATTCTCTTTAGTAGAGTGTTGAATTAACTTCAGAATTGGATCATGAGGGAGTTGGTATTTTTCTATGAGTTTGAGTGGTCCCCCCCAATCAAGCTCCTAATTTATGGTGGCATGTTTTATTTAAGGGATTTGGTTTTTGGTTCACAGTTGTACATAAGAGCGTTTTGATAAAAGTGCAAGGTGGCACTAGATCTTATGGGTTATATTTTTAAAGTGGGCTAATTAATATTGGAGTCTAATAGAGCTAATTAATTAATTGAGATCTAGGTGGGTTAGATTAAGTGACCTAAGCCCAATTTGAGCTCGAATCACTTAAGCCAACAAGGAACCTATATAAACCTTCAACCCACAAGAAGCCCTATATAAACCTCCATAAGGGTTTAAGGTTTAGGATTTTGCCACTTTTTCTCCAAAAGAGTTTTCCAAAGAGAAGTCTTAGCCTCCCTCGAGGAGGAAGAGAGGTTCACACTTCTCTTTCATGCTTAGATTCGTGTAAGGAGAGATTGGATGGAAGAACACCATGTAGACAAGTTCTACTCAATATCTTCAATATTGGCTTGGTTTTTATGTCAGTTTTTATAATTTTTCTCAACATTTTCATAAATTTTGATCAATATTTGGTATGATCAATATTTTATGTTAGGATATCAATCGATATTTCCCAATATATTCCAATGTATACATCAAATTGAGTTATCAATATAAACCATGGGGCAATTTGTGTCCCAAAAGGACACTTCTCGAGCAATTTGAGGGGTCCTTTAATACTTTTTCTATTCTAAATCCACCACCTAGGGCTATCATTTACACTATTGCTTTTTTTTTTTTTTCTCTTTTAATTTCTTTTAAGCCATTGACTTTCCTGCCTTGGTCATGCGCTTTCAATCCAAAGAACTAAATGAGACACACTGAAAAGATGTTAAACCTCATTACTAGGACATTACAATGAATTTGACCAAAAACATAGAATAATCACTTAACTAGCTAGGTTCTAAATAACATCGACACACCAGTTACAGAATACAAATTGGAGTGAATTTCAACAAAGAAGCATAAGCGAAAGAACACCATATGGGACTTGCAGACTAGAATAATTGAACTTTAATTTTACTTCCAAGTGAGATACAACTCGATCCTTGTTTAGTTGTCTTGAAATTAAGTTGATGAATAGGAAAATAGCATAATTCAACACATTAGGATGTGTCTTACCCAAAAAAAAGGAAAAAGGAAAAAATCTTTGAGTTTGTTAATGTAGGACATGGATTCCGAAGTTGCATATTGGTCTCCATGGCTCAATTTGATTGTCCAAATTTCAAATGACTATGACATCCAACTCAGAAAGATTTGTTTTTGTGATACTTGTCGTTTTCTTCATGTAACGTTTCTCTTGGTTTCTAACAAAGCCATCATCAATTAGTGGCTAAACCAGCAAGGAATGGATCCACTTGGCTTTGGACAGCCTACATGGCGGTGGAACCTATCTTTTACAGGCTTATGTCCAATTTGAGCCCAAATACTAACAACTTCAAAGGAAGCTAATGATCGGGTACCAAAAAAACATTACGTTTATATACTAAGAGTGTGTTTGACAGTAATTATAGAAAGTGTTCATAGAATTTTTAATACTTGAAAGATAAAAATTTTCAAGTGTTAAAAAGACTAAAAACACTTTTTAAAATCACTACCAAATGAACTTTAAGCATTTACATCAATTTTATTGTAGAACTCGGCCCGATCATAAAGATAATTATACACTAAGACAGACAAGAAAATACATCGGACAGAATACAGAGGACATTATTCTAAGATACATAACCAAGACAGGAAATTACATCAGCCAAAACGTAGAGGACATTGTTCTAAGATATACCTAATCCAGTGAAGGATATTATTAATCCATGATTTTCCTAATCTACAAGGGAATTGAATCACTCCAAGAGAGGCCATCTAGAGCTGAAGACCTTCTTCCAGGATGGTCTATTACTGATATCATCCCACCATGCCTTCACGTGTTTCCTCTCCTCAATCAAATACATCTTCCCCATATCAGCCAAGTACTTTGTGAATGGAAGGTGGCTAAGATCAGCAAGGCTAAAGAAATCCCCAGCCAGGTACTTGCTCTTGGACAGCCTCTCTTCATAGATGTCCAACACCTTTGCAAGCTTCTTTTCATTCTCTTCGATCACTTTCGCATCAGGGGGAATACCCCGTTTGCGGCCAAACAGAATTTCAATGACTAAATTGTCAATTGCTGGGTGGTAACTTTGTGCTTCAACCTCCAGCCATTGTTCCACCACTCCCCTCTCCTCTATTGTCTTCCCCAGTAAATCAGTTCCTTGAGACTTGTACTTCTCAGCATAGTACCTCATGATTGCACGAGATTCTGAAATTCAAATCATACTCATTTATCAAGAACCCAAAGGGCCTGTTTGGTAAAACAAATAAATGCAATTCATGGGGTTCTAAGCTTTACTGAAAAGATCAACTTTGAGACTAACACATCATAAATCACTTAAAGAGTGAAAAAGAGCTTTTTAATCTTAAGTGGAAATGTTGTCTTTATAAGAAAAGGCATTTCTGTATATGGAATACTACTATAGAAATTCTGTGATAGAAATTCATTAGAAGTGAGATCACTGAAAATTACCAAATAAGGTGTAGTCTCCATCTTGAATGACAGGAACAACTCCAAAAGGCTGCATTTGATGAGAGAAAGAAGCATAAATTATCAACAATATGTACAACAAATCAAGAAATTGTGATACTTCTGCATTTGATCATTAAGCCTTTGTTTGGCTTTCAACAACTGCTGCAAAAAAAAAATGAAAGGAAATTTAATGAAGTTCGAGTTGGAACTCCATAAATTCCTTCTCTGTTGATCTTATTTCTACTTAAAAGCTTTTCGAAATCATCAGCTTTTTCACTAACACCACAAATCGAAATTGTCTCGTTTCTTATGTTGTTCCTGAGCTCAAAACAAAGCTTTAAACGACAAGAAGAAATTAGAACCTGCAACTTCAGGAATTCAGGATCCTTATTCTGTCCTTTGATGATATCAATGGGGACAGTCTCGAATTCGACCTCCTTCTCAATGAGGCAAACAAGCACGCGCTTTGCAGAAGCAAAATCTGGGCCATACACCTTCACCACCATTGTAAAAACAACGACCGGCGTTTGGGTAGAGGGGTTGATCTTGAGGCCTTATATATAGTGATTTTCCTTTAACGATGCTTTTCAAAGTCCAAGAGATTCAAGATCATGCACCTTCTGCTTAAAAAATGGGCACATACAGTCAGATATTCGAGCAGCTTATCATCAAAAATGGAAGATGGAGAATCAAAGTTTGACTGTGATACCTACTATTCCAAGGCGTTCTTTTTTTTGTTGTTGGGTTTTTCTTTTGGGAAAAGCTGGGACCCAAACAGTGGAATAAATTTTGGGAAGTTTGGTTCATTTTGGATTCTTATATATTGGATTTTTCCTTGAATGATGAGTTTACACGTGAGAGAGCAGAAGAGACAAATATTCATGCAGCTTGAAGATTAAAAAAATAGCAGATATGCTCCAATGCGACTTTATGGATAAGAAGAGAAGGAAGAGAAGGAAGGAAATCGTAGTTTGACTACTTCTTTAAACTTTTGAAATAGATTGTAATACTCGCATTTTTAATTAGAGATTAGAAAAGTTTTTCTCATAAAATTATCAGTGCAATGATGAAAATGAATGATAAAGATATCTACTTTGGAAAGATTTTTGAAAAGTTGGTCAAAAATCAATAATTAAAATTTTTTATTTCGTTAGATTTGAAGAGTGGAAATTTTTTTGGAATTAAATATAGATTTGGAAAAAAATTTAGAATTCAGATTGAGATTTGATTTTGAAAATTTCAACATTAAGTATATTGTAAAAATTAATAAAATTATTATTAGGTAATTATTGAAAAACCTTAGTGAGAAAAATTAGTTGAAATTTATATAATGTGGAATTGCTATAATGAATTGTTAGAAATTGAATTTAAAATTATAACAAATAAATTTAGTTTTAATTGGAATTAATAATTTTGATTTTGAGGATTAATTTTATTTTTTTTTAAATAATGATAGATCTAATTAATGAGAAGAAATAGAAACATCAGAAGCTAAGATAGCTCCTAATAGAGGTGAGGCATCCCGCCAAAAACTTGGACTAGCAAAAGAGCTTGCTGTTTTTGCAAGAGCATCAGTAGCAGCATTATGTCACGAACTTAGTCGTTCACTAAGCTCGTGCGGCACTTAGGCAAGTCAAGACACTTGATCTTGCTAAGTCAGCCTTGTTCCCAATGCTTAGCTTATTAGGCTAAGACGCTCACGACTCGAAAGCTTAAGAAGCTTAGTAGGCAACTCTTTAAAGAATGGAAGCTCTTATTAACTCAAGGAAGCCTTTACAAGTACTTGGAAGCTCACTTGCTTGGTTAGGAAGTGATTTGGGTGGTGCCTTGGCCAAATGAGGGTCTCACCTATTTATAGGCACCAATGGAACTATTTGGAACCTTGGAGGGTTCCTTACAAATCAAGAATATTCTAGAACATCCTACCCTATTCTATGTACAACCCTATGTACAAGAATATACAAGAGATTCTTAGAAGTCTCTAGAAAGCCTTGGACTCCTCCCATGCCTTCCACCATAGTGTAGAGATGTGTGGACATCTCTAGGCATTTCTAGAACATTTCACACTCTTCCCACTAATGGCTTAGTGTAGATGGCTCTAAGAGTCTTCAGAAGCTTCCCTTCTCCTATATAAGCCCATAGGGAGGGTCATTTGAAGCATCTTGTGACACTCTCCTCCACCTATGCTGTCGACGTCCTCGTCGTTGCCTCATTCTGAAACCTCTCGATGTGTTTCCAGAACTTTCTCAAGGCATCCGCATGTTCCCAGCTTACCTGCCTCTTAGGTAGTCCTTTCCATCGGACTAGATACTCTATCACAGGAGGGACCCCTTGTCTCCTGGTGACCCGTGCGCTTTCGATGCTTAGAGTGTTGCTTCCTCTTACCCATTGAGTTCACTTTTCCCTTGGTGACCTCTTCCATGTGTGTGCGGGCTACCTCAGTTCGCTCCCCTTTTTCCTCCTTTACTTGCACCCCTGCTAGTAAGGAGGTCTTAGGCGTACTAGGCTCTGGGTTGAATTGGAGGGCACCTAGTAGCTGCATTGAGCCCATATGTGCTTCGTCCTCCTGCTTCCTCTCCTCGATCATGGCACTAAGCGCCTTCCTCTTTGGACAATCCTGTGCCCAATGTGGACCATCACATAGGAAGCATTTGATTTTAGGCATGAACTCCTTCCTTTTTGCCTTACCCCTTCTTTCTCGGACGTTAGGCGTCTTACCTGATCCCTTTTTAGGAGCATTGTGGTTCCTTGGAACCTCGTCTCTCCCACCCATGGCCTGGCTATCCTCAAAAGACTCAACCTTGGATGAGTCTCCCATTTTGTAATCAGTTAAAGACTCTACTACTGCCATAGCAGTGGCTAAGTCTTGAACGCCTCGACACCTTAATTCCTACTCGGCCCACCCTTGCAGGTTATCCATGAAGTTGAATAACAACTCTCCTCAGTCATGTTAGGAATCTCAAGCATGAGCGAAGAGAATTCCTTGACATAGTCGCGTATCGAGCCTGTGTGCTTGAGACGCCTCATGTTTTTCCTAGCCAGGTAAGCCACGTCCTCGGGGTAGAACTGCCTCTTGATCTCCCTCTTGAAGTCCTCCCACGTCTCTATGATGCAAGTGCCTTTCTCCATATCGGCAAACCTTCGACGCCACCATAGAGTAGCTGTGTCAGTATGGTAGAGGGTTGTAGTTCTTACCTTAGTCGCCTCATCCGTCAATGCGATAACCTCAAAGTATCACTCCATATGCCATAAGAAGTTATCCAACTTTTTGGAATCCCTCTTGCCACTAAACCCATGTGGCTTCGACACCTCCACCCTAGATGCCTCCTGTGTGGCCATGACCCGTGCCAACACAGCAGCCTTGTAGATGGCCAACTCCTGCCTAACCTCCTGGTCTCAGGACTCCATTCAAGTGGCCAAGGCCTCTATCCTTGACTCCATGCTAGCAAGCATGCTCAAGACCTTTTCTTCGAATGACACAAACTCCTCGTGCGACACTGGCTGAACTTGTGAGACTAGCACCCTCTCACGAAGGTCTTGGATTTGCTCCCTTAGATCCTCTTAGCCCTTCTCCATGCCTTACTCGATCAAGTCCAACCCCTCCCGAGTGTTCGCCATGGCTAGCTCCACCTTGGCTAACCTTGCCTCCATGTTGGCAACGACATCACAAGATTTATTCTTCTTGCCCCTGCCCCGTGCAGTAGGCTCGGTCTCCCTCCCACGGGTTTGCTCGCTAATCTCCTCCACGTTAGAGCCCGACATGCTTCCTTCACTATGCCCGCTTCGTAGCCGTGCTCTAATACCACTTGTCACGGACTTAGTCGTTCACTAAGCTCGTGCGGCACTTAGGTAAGTCAAGACGCTTGATCTTGCTAAGTCAGCCTTGTTCCCAATGCTTAGCTTACTAGGCTAAGATGCTCATGACTCGAAAGCTTAAGAAGCTTAGTAGGCAACTCTTTAAAGAATGGAAGCTCTTATTAACTCAAGGAAGCCTTTACAAGTGCTTGAAAGCTCACTTACTTGGTTAGGAAGTGATTTGGGTGGTGCTTTGGCCAAATGAGGGCCTCACCTATTTATAGGCACCAATGGAACTATCTGGAACCTTGGAGGGTTCCTTACAAATCAAGAATATTCTAGAACCCTATTCTATGTACAACCCTATGTACAAGAATATACAAGAGATTCCTAGAAGTCTCTAGAAAGCCTTGGACTCCTCCCATGCCTTCCACCATAGTGTAGAGATGTGTGGATATCTCTAGGCATTTCTAGAACATCCACACTCTTCCCACCAATGGCTTAGTGTAGATGGCTCTAGGAGTCTCCAGAAGCTTCCCTCCTCCTATATAAGCCCATGGGGAGGGTCATTTGAAGCATCTTGTGACAATTAGCTTGCCTTTTCATATGACATAGAGTAAAACTTTGATCTAGAAATAGAGATCTACAGTCTTGAATAAGCATGCCAAATTCAGACCTATCAAGAGCTTTAAAGTAAAATGCATCATAAACACCTTTAGCATCCAATTCTACTATAACATTTGAAACACGCAGCTCCAATAGCCATCTTGCAGCTTCACGTAAGCCCAAAGCTTCAGCCTCCTTAGGAGAACTCACACCATTAACAACCTTAGAGTAGCAACCAACAACAGAGTCGAATTCATTTCATAGAATCACACCCAGCCCAATGGTTTAATGTTATGAGAAAATTGTTGCATCCACATTACATTTCAACATTCTTGGGGAAGGTTTACTCCATTTGACCTGAGTGTTGACATTTCCATTAGAAAGCTTTCGATCAGAACCCAATCTTGCATCTAACCAATCGTTTAGGAACGATAAGCTAGCAGAGACTGTTTGAGTAGGAGATGAGGCACTATTATTCCATAACAAGGAGTTTCTTTGCCTCCATATACCCCAAATGATAGACCCAACACGCCTCACCACTTCTTTATCAACATTAGTGAGGAGCATGAAAAACCAGTCAAGAAAAGAAGAGGCACCATTAACTGAGGGAATCAAGTCAACTTGTGACCAACATGAAAGAGCAAACGGACAAGAGAGAAAAAGATGCATTAAATCCTCCTCATGTCCTCCACAGAGTACACACGTATCAGACACAGGCATACCTCGTGCATAGAGAGCAGACCTGGTAGGTAGACATCCTTTGCAAGCACACCATAGAAATAATTTTATCTTTGGTGGGATAGACAAATCCCATAGCATATTCCATGCTACAAGCCGTGAAGGCAAATTACCATGCAAGGAAAGCCATCTTGCTATACGATACCCTAATTTCACCGTGTAGTTTCCATGATTGTCCCAATGCCAAATGAGCGAATCGGGTGGAGACTTCGAGCTCAAAGGAATACTAGCAATGACTTGAGCATTCCTAGGTGAAAATATCTCCCCAAGTAATTCCACACCCCACTCCTTACAGCCGTGGATCTAAAGATCATGAACTTTTAAGTGAGCTAAGTCATGAATAATAGGAGTTTCAACTTTAAAGTTTTCCGCATCCCTAAGCCAAGGGTTGTTCCACACATCAATACTACATCCATCTCCAATTCTCCACCTACTACCCTTTAAGAGAATAGCTCGAGAACTTCATATCCCTTTCCAAGTAAAACTTGGATTATGGCCCAGACGGGTTGAAAGAAAATCTCCAAAACGGTAATATCTAGCTTTGAGGAGTCTAGCAATAAGAGAATTTGGTTTAGTGATCAAGTTCCACCTTTGTTTGCCTAGCATGGCTAGGTTGAAATCTCGGAGATTACGAACACCCAATCCACCTTCTTCTTTCCGAAGGCATAATTTATCCCAACTAAGCCAATTAATACGCCTTCCTCCATCAGACTTCGAGCCCCACCAGAAAGAGTTCATCATTTTTTGTAGCTCTTCACTTAGAGAAATAGGCAATAAAAAAGTGCTCATACAATATGAAGGAATAGCCTGACCAACTGCCTTGACCAAGATTTCCTTTCCTGCCTGAGAGAGCAACTTACTCTACCATCCTTGTAAACACCGCCACAATCTATCACGGAGAAAACCAAACAAAGCTCTTTTACTCTTGCCAATCAAAGAGGGAAGCCTAAGATATCTTTCAGTGTTAAGAGGAGTGGAAACACCAAGAATATTAGAAATAAAATCTCTATCCAAAGAGGAGACATTTCTGCTAAAAAAGATACCTGATTTTTGAAAATTAATAGCTTGCCCCGAATCAGATTCATACTTAGCAAAAATAGTGTGCATGGTTGAACTCTTTACTGCATTAACTCTAAAGAAAAAGAAACTATCATCGGCAAATAAAAGATGTGAGATCCTAGAAGCACCTTTACAAATCTTACAACCATGAATAGCACCCCGCCTCTCTACCTGCTTAATGAGGGAAGACAAACCTTCTGCACAAATAATAAATAAATATAGCGACAGAGGGTCTCCTTATCTTAGCCCACGCCCAGGAGAAAATGGCCCAACCAGCTCACCATTCACAGACAGAATAGGAAACAGTAGAGACACACAACATTATCCACTCCACCCACTTAGAATCAAAGCCCATTCTTAACATGATAGCTTTGAGATAGTCCCAACATATTCTATCATAAGCCTTGCTGATGTCAATTTTGAGAGCCACATCCCCAACCTTGCCATGAGTTTTTCTTTTCATGTAATGAATAAGCTCAAAGGCAACTACCACATTGTCAGTGATAGCCCTACCAGGAACAAAAGCTGATTGAGATTCATCAATTAAAACAGGAAAGAAAACTTTCAACCGATTGGCTAGAACCTTTGCTATAATTTTGTAAAGGACATTACAGAGAGCAATAGGACAAAGATCCCTCATTGAGACAGGATTATCATTTTTTGGAATCAAAACAATGATAGTCTTATTTAAAGAAGTTGGAAACTCATTGTTGTTTAACCAAGAAGAGTAAGCATGAAAAATATCCTTGCCAATAAGAGACCAAAAATGCTAAAAGAAAGTAGGATTGAAACCATCCAGTCTGGTGACTTGTCAGGATGTATTTGTTGAACTGCAATGGAGAATTCTTCAAAAGAAAAAGGAGATAGCAAGTTTGCATTATGAGCCGCAGTTACCCTGCTGTCCACATAGCTCAAATCCGGCAAAGAAATATTTCTTTCCATAGCAAAAAGAGTTTTAAAATATGATAAGGCCACCCGACACAGATTAGGTTGATCCTCCCACCAGGTCCCCATGTCATCCTGCAATTTATTAATTTTATTGGCTCTCTTCCTTGCACTAGCCACTGCATGAAAATAGTGTGTATTCATGTCTCCCCCCTACAACCAATGACTTTTTGCCCTCTGTTTCCAGAAAAACTCTTTTTGCATAAGAACATTAAATAAAGCAGTTTTATAATCTTTTAAAACTTGACTGTTTGTAGGTCCATCCTTGTCCCTATATTGCTCAATACACCTTTTGTAATGGGATATTTTATTCTTGAACTTGAAAGCATGTTCCCAGCCCTATTCTTTTAAAGCAAAAGAGCAAGTATAAATTTTGTCTATCAGGCTCACAACATGAGGAGATCTCCATGCATTTGACACTACAAAATCTAGTCCATCCTCCTTGAGCCATCCATTCTCAAATCGAAACCCGTGTTTATAAACAAAAGAAAACTTGTCCACCGTAACCAACTCAATTGGGGAGTGATCAGAGATAGAAGCTACTAAATTATTTAGCTTTGCATTAGAAAAAAGATTAAGCCAAGATACATTTACTAAAGCCCGATCAAGACGCTCTTCAACCCAGTGACTTGACCCACGACCTCTTTCCCAAGTGAAAGGATACCCCTTGAGAGGAAGATCTTGAAGTTGACAGTCTAAAAGAGCTTCACAAAAACCTCTAATTAACCATGGAGGATGTGGGACACTGCCTTTTTTTTCTTCATTACAGACAATATCATTAAAGTCACCTAAACAACACCATGGAAGAGAGGAAGCAGAATAGAGAGACCAAAGAATATTCCAAGACAAATGTCGTTGGCTTCTATCCGGGAAACCATAGAAACCAGTAACTCTCCACCGAAGACCATCCTCCTTTGAGACTTCCATATCTATATGTGATTGAGAGTAACTCAACAAAGAAAACATCCATGCCTTCCTCCAAAGAAAAGCCAAACCCCTTCCACGTCCCACACGATCAACACAAAAAGCACCTTCAAAACCCAGCTTAGACTTCAACTTCTCAACTTGTGCTGAATGTACAAGAGTTTCAATAAGAAAAAATAAAATCAAGCTTGCGAGATTTGTTGATCTCACATAGAGCTAGAACTGTTCGAGGGTTGCCCAGCCCTCGACAGTTCCAACTAATGCCTATCATGGCTGTTAGCAGGCCTGGTTACCAGGTCCCGCCAATGAAATGTCGGTAGTTGATTACTACTCAAAAAGTGCTATTTGATAGCCTTTTAATTAATCCTTTTAAACACTTTTGAGTAGTAGTTAGTGCCTTTTAACCCAATTAGCATGTTAAGGCCCCTTTTAATCAATTCTAATCAAATTGTGTAAGTTTTGGTGTTTTTGTTAGCATTTTGACCACCAAAGCATTACGAGATTGAGGAGAGTGATATGGAATCTTTAGAAAGCTTTGGGAAGCTAAGAGGCATGAAGAATCACAGCCTTGAAGCTCTTATGCCATAAGCAAAGTGGAAATGCAAAAGGGGAAGCAAAGAGGATTCAGCCATGGAACATTCTTGATGACAGTCACTGCGGCTAATTTTGGAGCCCTTCCCGAAGTCCATTTCCTGCATACAATATGTCATTTGAAAGCTTGGGAAGTCAACAATCCAATGCCTCAAACCGTGTGCAATTTGGATCTGAAATGAGGAAGCTATAGCCGTTGGAAGATAACTGCTCCAAGCTGAAGGAAGGAAGACTTCAGTAAAGTGCTGCGAAATCACCATTCTTGTTGCGGAATGGTTTCGCAGCCTTTTTGCACAGTGCTATGGAGTTCCCCTGAAGCTTCGCGCCGCGATGGAAGCCAAACACCTCAAGTTGGAAGTTCACTTTGCAAAGGTGTTGAAGCAGCTGGCTGCTATGAAGGAATTTCGCAGCTCCTCTTGTGCACCTGCGAAATTCCGCAGACCTCATCTTTCACCTGCGAAGTGGTCCTTAGTGCTTCCTGATATTTGTAACCGACTCTTGGAGATATTTTTCATTAGATTTTTGTTGCTTAAATGCCTAAATTCTCCTTGTAAGTCACCAATGAAAGATTTCCTTAGCTTTTAAGTTAGGAATTTAGCAAATTACCAGGGGATAGCTGTAATTGGAATTTTTGGTATAAAAGGGAGCCCGAGGAGCCTGTTCTGAAGGTGTGCTGGTTGTTGAACTTTTTGTAAATTCCAAAGAAAGAAATACACAGAGCTTTAGCTCTTGACTGCCTTACCTTCTCACTTTGTATTTTAACATTTTTTACTAAGTTATGCACTCTCTGAGGAATTTTCCCCAGAGAATGAGTAGCTAAACCTTTTAGTTCCTTGGAGTTAAGGTTGCCGGGAAAGGTTCCAAGTGCAAGAATCAGAAGCTTTGTGATTTCAGTTATGAATGAAGAGTAAGTGTGTCCCGTGAATGGTTTCTAATGTTTTTAGTTAACTTAAAACGTCTTGGAGTCACCTGGGCCAACACTTGGTAAGGCAAGTGATCTCTAACCATGGAGATGCACTAGTTTACCCCTTGCGAGCCTCTGGTAGGTGACTTGAAGGTAGGATTTTCTAGAATAGCCAACACTTGGTAAGCTTTTGGACTCTCAGGAGACATCCATTAGTTATCTCTTGCGAGCTTTTGACGGGTAATCCAAGGTTAAAGATCACCTTGAATGGTAAAAGCTTAGTGAGAGGCTTGAACCATTGCAAGTTGCATCAGTGAGAGAATTAAAGTTGAAATCCAATTGAGGGATGCATTTATGCAGCACCTGTTAGAGAATTGACTTAATGTTAAGTCCCTAATGTGAGGAATTGAACCAAGTGACCGGAGCTATGCTTTTGCATGAGGAACCTCCCCTGTTTACCTAAATCTCCAAGGAATGCTTTTCTTCTTAAGTTATTTTCATCACTTGTTGTGTTGTTAATCTAAACCCAAACCTTTTTCAAACCAAAGTTTGTGTTTTATTTCTTAAGCTAATCTTGAAATGAAACAACACCAATTCACTTGGAATTGGTATCATTTTCAATCTTGAGTACCCTTCCCAGTGGAACGATCCTAGAGCCACTATGCTATAGTAGCTTTGTATTTGCTACCCTAGTTCATGGTGTTATAGGTTAAAAATTTTGTTGATTGCATCTGCCATCAAGGAGCACCAGCTGGACATACATCGGCTGAGACACCAATTAGGCATGAATCAAATGGCGCCGTTGCCGGGGAAGGTGTCAAGAATCAGTGATACTATTTCAGTGTACTTGTGATTTTCATCACAAGTGTGGTAAAGTTTCTTTAGCTTTATTAATTCTCATTATTTTCGTTTTACTAACTCATAATCTAAATTTAGCTTTTAAATTTAGCTTAGTTTTATTTTGTCTTTGTAGCCCTGTTTTCCTTTGTTGTCCTGTATTTTCATTTTAGTTTTGGATAGTTGCTAGTTGTGTATGCCAAAGTGGATACGTGGCAGTGCAGGAAGGCTTGTTAGAATTGAATCACCTCATACTAAGGAATTAGAATTGAGCTTGAATATCATGGAGACTACCCCTGAAGATCAGCATAGTCACCAAGTTCGTCAAGACAATCTCAATGAATTTAGATCAATGAGGGACCGTATGCATCCACCTCGTATGAGTGCACCATCATGTATAATACCTCCTACAGAGCAGCTAGTTATCAGACCCTATATTGTTCCACTTCTACCAACTTTCCATGGAATGGAAAGTGAGAATCCCTATGCACATATTAAGGAATTTGAGGAAGTTTGTAATACATTCCAAGAGGGAGGAGCTTCAATTGATTTGATGAGGCTTAAGTTATTTCCTTTTACTTTAAAGGACAAAGCCAAAATTTGGCTTAATTCTTTAAGGCCAAGGAGTATCCGTACTTGGACTGACTTACAAGCTGAGTTCCTTAAGAAATTTTTCCCCACTCATAGAACAAATGGCTTGAAAAGGCAAATTTCGAATTTCTCAGCTAAAGAGAATGAGAAATTCTATGAGTGTTGGGAAAGATATATGGAAGCTATAAATGCATGCCCTCACCATGGTTTTGATACTTGGCTGTTGGTGAGCTATTTTTATGATGGGATGTCATCCTCAATGAAGCAACTCCTGGAGACAATGTGTGGAGGAGATTTCATGAGCAAAAATCCGGAGGAAGCTATGGATTTCTTGAATTATGTAGCTGAAGTTTCAAGGGGATGGGATGAGCCAACCAAAGGAGAAGTGGGAAAGATGAAGTCTCAACTGAATTCTTTCAATGCTAAAGCTGGAATGTATGCTTTGAAAGAAGAGGATGATACAAAAGCAAAGTTTGCAGCTGTGACAAGAAGATTAGAGGAGCTGGAATTGAAAAAATTGCATGAAGTGCAAGCTGTTGCTGAATCACCACTGCAAGTGAAGCTTTGTCCTAAGTGTCAATCCTATGAACACTTGGTGGAGGAATGCCCTATAGTTTCAGCTGAAAGGGAAATGTTTGGAGATCAAGCAAATGTTGTTGGACAATTCAAGCCCAATAACAATGCACCATATGGAAATACTTACAACTCAAGTTGGAGGAATCATCCAAATTTTTCATGGAAGCCTAGAGCACCTCAGTACCAACAGCCGGATCAA
Organism: Vitis aestivalis var. linsecomii x Vitis rupestris; assembly: GCA_022058835.1. Lineage (NCBI taxonomy): Eukaryota > Viridiplantae > Streptophyta > Magnoliopsida > Vitales > Vitaceae > Vitis > Vitis aestivalis var. linsecomii x Vitis rupestris. The sequence continues at coordinate 7,935 of JAJJMG010034126.1, read as the reverse complement.
CCATCTCAGCAATCTTCAGGTCTTGAACAAGCCATTGGGAATCTCAGCAAGGTAGTGGGAGAGTTTGTTGGAGAACAAAAAGCCATCAATAATCAGCTTAATCAAAGAATTGACAGAGTAGAGAATATTCTGAACAAAAGAATGGATGGAATGCAAAATGATATGACTCAAAGATTTGACAATCTCCAGTACTCAATATCAAGGCTTACAAATTTGAATACAGTGCAAGAGAAGGGAAGATTTCCTTCCCAACCCCACCAAAACCCCAAGGGTGTCCAAGAAGTGGAAAGCCATGAGGGGGAATCATCACAGATGAAAGATGTCAAAGCCTTGATCACTCTGAGGAGTGGTAAGAAAATTGAGCAGCCACCACCTAAGCCACCTGTGGAAGCAGAAGAAGAGACAAAGAAGCCAGAGGAAATGACAGACAAAGAAGAAGAGATCAGTGATAAGAGAGAGGACTCTGAGGTAACAATGAATGCAAGTCCAGAGAAGGAACTTCTGAAGGGAGAAATGCTGAAGAAATCAACTTCTCCACCTTTTCCTCAAGCATTGCATGGGAAGAAGGGGGTTAGAAATGCAGCTGAAATCCTTGAAGTATTGAGACAAGTTAAAGTCAATATCCCACTGTTGGATATGATTAAGCAAGTCCCAACATATGCAAAATTCCTAAAGGACTTGTGTACTATCAAAAGAGGATTGACTGTAAATAAGAAAGCCTTCTTGACTGAGCAAGTAAGTGCAATTTTACAGTGTAAATCTCCTTTGAAGTACAAAGATCCGGGAAGTCCTACCATTTCAGTCATGATTGGAGGAAAGGTAGTGGAGAAAGCTTTATTAGACTTGGGAGCAAGTGTGAATTTGCTTCCATATACTGTCTATAAGCAATTGGGGCTCGGTGAGTTGAAGCCAACAGCAATTACTCTATCTCTAGCAGATAGATCAGTAAAAATTCCTAGAGGAGTAATTGAGGATGTCTTGGTTCAAGTTGATAATTTCTACTATCCAGTGGATTTTATTGTTCTTGATACGGATCCTACTGTTAAAGAAGCTAATTTAGTTCCTATTATCCTGGGAAGGCCATTCCTAGCTACCTCAAATGCAATCATCAATTGTAGAAATGGGCTCATGCAACTCACTTTTGGTAATATGACACTTGATCTCAATATCTTTTATATGTCTAAAAAGCAAATCATTCCGGAAGAAGAAGAAGGTCCAGAAGAGGTGTGTATTATTGATACTCTGGTTGAGGAACACTGTAATCAGAATGTACAAGACAAGCTGAATGAAAGTTTTGAGGATTGTGAGGAAGGTTTGTCTGAACTTCCTAAGGAGCTTGCTACTTTACAAAGTTGGAGGAGGATAGAAGAAATTCTACCCTTGTTCAATAAAGAAGAGGGAGCAGATGCTGAGAAAGAAATCCCAAAACTCAATTTGAAGCCTCTACCTGTGGAGCTGAAGTACACATATCTTGAAGAAGATAACCAGTGCCCTGTTGTAATATCTTCATCTCTGACCAATCATCAAGAGAAGTGTTTAATGGAAGTTCTCAAGAAGTGTAAGAAAGCAATAGGATGGCAAATATCTGATTTGAAAGGCATTAGTCCTTTAGTTTGCACACATCATATATATATGGAGGAGGAAGCTAAGCCAATTCGTCAATTTCAAAGAAGATTGAATCCTCATTTACAAGAGGTTGTGCGAGCTGAGGTGCTGAAGCTACTTCAAGCAGGTATTATCTACCCTATATCTGACAGCTCTTGGGTGAGTCCTACTCAAGTGGTACCAAAGAAGTCAGGGATCACTGTAGTTCAGAATGAAGAGGGGGAAGAAATCACTACACGTCTCACTTCAGGGTGGAGAGTGTGTATTGATTATAGAAAGTTGAATGCAGTAACCAGAAAAGATCATTTTCCATTGCCATTTATTGATCAAGTTTTGGAGAGAGTCTCTGGCCACCCTTTCTATTGTTTTTTGGATGGGTATTCAGGGTATTTTCAGATTGAAATTGCTGTGGAAGATCAGGAAAAGACTACTTTTACATGTCCATTTGGAACCTATGCTTATAGGAGAATGCCTTTTGGTTTATGTAATGCACCTGCTACTTTCCAAAGGTGTATGTTGAGTATCTTCAGTGATATGGTGGAGCGAATTATGGAGGTTTTCATGGATGACATCACCGTATATGGAGGTACATTTGAGGAATGTTTAGTCAATTTGGAAGCAGTTCTTCACAGATGCATTGAAAAAGACTTGGTGCTCAATTGGGAAAAATGCCATTTCATGGTACAGCAAGGAATTGTCCTTGGTCATATTATATCTGAGAAGGGCATTGAAGTTGATAAAGCAAAAGTGGAGCTTATTTCCAAATTACCATCCCCAACAACTGTAAAAGGAGTAAGGCAGTTCCTTGGCCATGCAGGTTTTTATAGGAGGTTTATAAAAGACTTTTCAAAGCTTTCCAAACCTCTTTGTGAGCTTTTAGCTAAGGATGCTAAGTTTGTATGGGATGAAAGATGCCAAGATAGCTTTGATCAACTGAAGAAATTTTTGACAACAACTCCAATAGTGAGGGCCCCTAACTGGCAATTACCTTTTGAACTAATGTGTGATGCCAGTGACTTTGCTATAGGAGCTGTGCTTGGTCAAAGGGAAGATGGGAAGCCATATGTGATCTACTATGCAAGCAAAACATTGAATGAAGCCCAAAGGAATTACACAACTACAGAAAAAGAATTGTTAGCTGTGGTATTTGCCTTGGACAAATTTCGTGCTTATTTGGTAGGGTCTTTCATCATTGTTTTTACTGACCATTCAGCCTTGAAGTATCTATTGACAAAGCAAGATGCAAAAGCAAGGTTGATAAGATGGATTCTTTTGTTACAAGAATTCGATCTTCAAATCAAAGATAAGAAAGGAGTTGAGAATGTGGTGGCTGACCACCTCTCAAGGTTAGCTATAGCACATAATTCTCATTCCTTACCTATTAATGATGATTTTCCGGAGGAATCACTTATGTTCCTAGTCAAAACTCCTTGGTATGCTCATATGGCTAATTATTTAGTCACTGGTGAAGTTCCAAGTGAGTGGAATGCACAGGACAGGAAGCACTTCTTTGCAAAAATCCATACTTATTATTGGGAAGAGCCTTTCCTTTTTAAATATTGTGCGGATCAGATTATAAGGAAGTGTGTGCCTGAGGAAGAGCAACAAGGAATTCTAATCCATTGTCATGAGAATGCATGTGGAGGTCACTTTGCCTCTCAGAAAACAGCTATGAAGGTGTTGCAATCAGGCTTTACTTGGCCATCTTTGTTTAAAGATGCCCACATCATGTGTAGAAATTGTGATAGATGCCAAAGGCTTGGCAAGTTGACAAAAAGAAATCAAATGCCCATGAACCCTATACTGATAGTTGAATTATTTGATGTGTGGGGTATTGACTTTATGGGACCTTTTCCAATGTCTTTTGGTAATTCTTATATCCTGGTGGGGGTAGATTATGTTTCTAAATGGGTTGAGGCAGCCCCCTGTAAGCAAAATGATCATAAAGCGGTTCTCAAGTTTTTGAAAGAGAACATTTTTGCAAGATTTGGGGTGCCAAAAGCTATAATCAGTGATGGAGGGTCTCATTTTTGCAATAGGCCTTTTGAAAGTTTGTTGGCCAAGTATGGAGTGAAGCATAAGGTAGCTACACCTTATCATCCCCAGACTTCTGGCCAAGTTGAGCTAGCAAACAGGGAGATAAAGAACATACTGATGAAAGTGGTGAGTACAAGCAGGAAGGATTGGTCTGTTAAGCTTCATGACTCATTATGGGCCTATAGAACAGCTTATAAGACTATTCTTGGCATGTCCCCTTATCGTCTTGTCTATGGTAAAGCTTGTCATCTCCCTGTAGAAGTTGAATACAAAGCTTGGTGGGCAATCAAAAAGCTGAATATGGATTTGATAAGGGCTGGGGCAAAAAGGTGCTTAGACCTTAATGAGATGGAGGAATTGAGAAATGATGCTTATATCAACTCCAAAGTTGCAAAACAAAGGATGAAAAAGTGGCATGACCAACTGATTTCTACCAAGGAATTTCAAAAAGGCCAAAGAGTTTTACTCTATGACACAAGACTCCATATTTTTCCTGGAAAGCTTAAGTCCAGGTGGATTGGACCATTCATTATCCATCAAGTACTTAATCATGGAGTAGTGGAATTATTGAATTCTGATGGCAAGGAAACCTTTAAAGTTAATGGATATCGTCTCAAGCCATATATAGAGCCGTTCAAATCAGACAAGGAGGAGATTAACCTCCTTGAGCCTCAAAAAGCCTAAACAGAGAAGGGTTTGCTGGACTTGGTTTTACCAAAGTCCAAAATTTTTGTAAATTTTGTAAATTTTAAAGTAATATTTCTATTTTTGATCTTAGTTTTTGATCTTAAATTATATATTTTTGTGTAATTTCATCTGTTTGAATGATTTCAGATGGGAGAAATTGCAAAGAAAAAAAATCGGGAAGAAATTAGAGCCGAAACAGAGCTGAAACAGAGCAAAAACAGGGGAGAATAAGAGCTCTGCGAGATTTCGCAGTCAAAGAGGATTTCTCTGCGAAAAGGGCTTTTTGTTGCGAAACCACTTCGCAACGCTTTTGAGCCCTCTGCGAAAGTTTTCGCAGCTGCGAAACGCCCTTTTGGCACACGAGTGCCACTTCGCAGCACAGGAACCTCAATTTCGCAGCTGCGAAGTGCTCTGCGAACCGCTAAGGCCTAAAAAACGCCATTCCGCAGCACTTTCTCAGCGATTTCTCTCTTGCGAAGGATGTTCCGCAATTGCGAAACAGGTGTTTGGCACACGAGCGCCATTCCGCAGCACAGTGACTCCAATTTCGCAGCTGCGAAGTGAGCTGCGAAAGTGATTTTTGAATCCGAAGCGCCCAAATTTGCTGCGGAGCCGTTTTTCTTCTGCGAAACCCCAAATGACCTTTCATATTCTTATAACCGTTATAAATACCGGTCATTTGGGCTGCGAATCCATTTCAGAAAAGGGCAAAAATCGCAGCGACAGACCGTTCGTCTCCTCTCCATACTCCGACGCCGTTAGCAGCTCCAATCGCCCCCTCCGTTCATAGCCGCCGTCCTAACTCTCGTCAGCTCGCAATGGCACGAACCAGGGGCGCGAAGTCTTCATCCCCTTCCACCCGAAAGCGAACGCCGCGCGAAATGCCACTGCAAGCTTCAAGTTCTGAACCGCCGCGGCCAGAAACCGTGCCGCCGCCGGCAAAGCCCTCGCCAAAGAAGAAGCAGGCCAAACTACCATTGCAAACCCCTCCGGCGAGGCGCTACCTTACCAGGTCAGGGGGCCGGCCCCTCCAAAAGCGAGCTAGGGTACAAAGCTCGGAGCCTATCGATTTAACAGGGCAATCCCCTGTTCCTTCCCCTGTTTCTTCCCCTGTTTTGTCCCCTGCTGCGTCTCCTGCCCCGTCTCCAATTCCATCTCCGGTGCCATCTCCGGCACCGCCTGCGAAGATCCCAGCAATCCAGCCGCCGCCTGCTGTGCCTCAAATTCCATCCGAACCAGCTCCGGAAGCGGTGATTAGGCGACCAATTCTAGCTCAGCCTCCAATTGAAGGCAATTTGGATTGCCGAGACCGGCCATTCCATTCGGAGCTATGCTTTGACATAGCTGCTTTCCAGCTGCGCCCGGAGCTTGAAGAAACATTCCAATTGCTGCGAAGATACCGAATGGAGCAATTTCTGACGCCACGAGACTTCTTCTACCCCAGAATAGCAATGGACTTCTATCAATCCATGACTACTCGACAGGTCAGGGATCCTACCTCAATTCATTTTGTTATTGATGGTAGACATGGTATCTTGGGGGCTCGGCAAATAGCTGAAGCTTTGGGCATTCCATATGAGCCCAGTCATTTCGATGACTTCAGAGCTTGGGCCAATCCATCTCAGCTGGAGATGGTACATGTTTTGTCTGGAGGAGCATCCAGAAACCCGTATCTGCTGAGGGGGGAACTACCCCCAAAGATGTTCCTTATTGATGCCCTGTTGAGGCATAGTATCTATCCCCTTCAACATTGGACTCAGAGAAGGGGAATTATGTTGGAGACCCTGTTTAAAATGTCTGAGGGCTATTATTTTGGCCCTCACCACCTAATCCTGGCAGCCCTTCTTTATTTCGAAGAGAAGGTGCATAGAAAAAAATTGCAAAGGGCTGATTCCATCCCCCTTCTCTTCCCACGACTGTTGTGCCAAATTCTTGAGCACTTGGGATTCCCAGCAGAGCCTCAGCAGGAGCAAAAGAGGATCTGTAGAGAGATTTTTACTTTTGAAAAGTGGAGCAACATGACAGCTTACAAGGTGGAGCAACAAGAACTTCCACAACCAGTTCAGGCTCTACCTGCCAGGAGAGTATCCCCACGCCTCATACCTGAGGGTATGCCTGCAGCCTCTCCCTCCATGGGCAGTGCATCTCCAGTTCCTCCAGCAGCCCCTGCTTCAGCACAGCCTTCCACATCAGCCGAGCCTAGGATGGCCATCCCTATCTCTGAGTATAGGGATCTATGCCAGGCATTGAAGACATTAACAGCCTCTCAGAGCAAACTTGCTCAAGAGATGGCAGCTTTGAGATCCCACCAGCAGCAGATGATGGCTACTCAGGCTCACCATACTTTCATTCTGAGGCAGCTTCAGCAGCATCTTGGCCTCCCATCAGCTGAGGAGGAGGCCACTCCTTCCACCATAGAGCCAAATGCCCCTCATCAGTCAGCAGCTCCAGTTTCAGCAGAGCCATCTTCATAGGCTATCAGCTTTAGCATTTCTTTCCTCTGAACATTTCTATATCTTTAATATATTATCTTTTTGTGTATTTTGTTTTGGTTAGTCTTTTGTGAAATCTCCTACATTTTGATAATATATTTGTGGAGATTCTTTGGATTGTTGTATTACTCCCTTTTTATAACTGTTCACAAATGAGTAAAGTAATACAAAATCTAATTTTTGTTGTTAATTCTTAGCATCAATTTACTCTTTCTCCCTTTGCTCACATTGTTTATTCTTTTTGAAACATGTGGTTTCTCCATTCAATATTCGAAATTGAAATCGATCAGGAGGTACCACTTCCTCCCTTTATTTTGATCACCCATATCACATTGGGGACAATGCTCAGCTCGGTTGGGGGGGTGAAATGAGGAAGGAAGTTTGTTAAGTTGAAGGAAGTATATGCTAAGTTATTTTGATTTTTTTTTAACCTTGTTTAGTAAAGTAGTTGAAGTTGTTTTGCTTATTACTATAATCTCCATGGATTTTGAGGAAAAATTTTCGAATTAAAATAGGAGAAACTGAACTTTTGCTTTGCATCTAACTTAGAGTTTGGATTATGCTTGCTAAAGTGGTTCAATTGTTGAAACTTCTATTGAAATCAAATTTAATCTTTCCACTTTAAGCTATTCACATACTGTGCACAATAGATTCCTTTTATAAAATGAGAAACTATTTCCCCCTTGACTTAGAAAATTTTGGGACTTGGTATCTTTGACCTCATTTTAATGATATTGAGACACCTTATGAAAGGCCAATGAGCCTTTGAAAAAAAAAGAAGAGAAGAAAAAGAAAGAAAGCAAAATGTTTGCTTGCCTTGAAACCCGAGCAAGGTCTGAAAGGGTATATGGTGAAAACCTTTGAAACCTGATGCCCTAAGCCTTCATTGGTTGGGAGTCATCGGCCTCAATGCTCGTTACAAGGGTGGAAAGGTGGAGTTAGCATTTAGTAGGCAAAAAGGGTATATGAAAAAGTCCGGGGTGAAATCCGAGGAGCTAGTGGTTGAAAGATCCTTAAAGCTTGATGCCCTAAACCTTAATTGGTTGGGAGTCATCGATGGACCCCCGTTATATGGACAAAACAGAAAAGAATGCCCCTTAAGCCTGTTGTCTTA